>JAUYWI010064099.1:0-15382 GCA_034780595.1 Parotoplana pacifica
TTTAAATACTCTCTTCTTGTTTATTTTTCTCCTTAAATTACGTTTCTCTAAATTTAATTCTCTTATTTCATTTTATATAGTTTTAACTATTTTATTAAAGTTACTAATTCTTGCTATTGTCATTATTCCATTTCTTTCGGTATATTCATCTAAAAAATCTTTATATTTATTAATTATATCTTTAGTATACTCGATTTCTAAATATTCACAAACTCATTTTTAAAAAAACACATTCGATCTGAAGGAATATAACAATTTTCTCCATTATATTCTTTCACACATTTTAAGATATCATTTGAACCTCTTCCGTGTTGTGATCTTTTTATTTTTTTTAAATTAGAGGTTAGAAATTATAAATGGCCAGTAAATTCCCATTCTTCTATGTCTGATTTCTCGGTTGAATTTTCAACCCATTTTTCTAATGATTGTTTATTAAAGAAAGACATTTGAAAATTATCTTTCGTTGTATTTTGAGGTGTGTGCATTGTACCGATGATTGTTATTTGTCCTTTAAATCCACTATCGAATTTTTCTATCATTGATTGGATTACATTTGACATTAATTCCGCGTTGAAATAAATGGGATCTTCTTATTCTTTAAAGAGTTTATCAAAACTAAAATTATCTTCATCGAAATAAAAGTTATAGGGTTTAATATTTAGGATTTTATATACAAATCTTTCGGATCGAAGTTTTTTACTTGCGGATTTTCTTATTTCTTTTCGTTCCTTGTTTAGTTTTCTTTGTTGTATTAGATTTTTATTTTTTCGTTTTTTCTTCTTTCTTCTTGTAACAATCTTTCAAGTTCCTTTTCTCTTTTGAAACCATTGTATTTTTAGGCCATAAAGTTATTTTTTTCGACCTCTTATTTTTAAGAAAAGAGGTTTAGCAGAGGTATATTTAAGAGTTATGTTGTTTCCAACCAATTTTTCAATTCTGTTTAAATGTCTTTTTCAAAAATGGACGAAAAAGAATTCCAAAGATTTGTAAGAATTATTATAAATGATTTAATAAAACCACAATATCATAATCACATGAATCAATCCTCTATGGTAAATAAATATATACCACTAAATCTACAATATGTATATACTCTTGTTGGACATATTGTTTATAAAATTGGTTGTTTGTGGGAAAGAATTTTCCATTTATTTAATTATAAAAAATAGAAAAGGGGGCAGATTTGAAATGTGATGCAAGAATTAAAGAATACAATTTATACTGCGAACCATGATGCAAAACAAAATATATTTAGAAAATTAATAAAATATAAAAATGATAATCCAGATTATAAAATTATTTATGCTTGTGTTAATGATCCTTCACCAAAAATTATAAAACAAAAGACAACATATGGATTATTACTGAAGAAGAATTACATAAAATTTTATTTGGTGAAAGATATAAAAATTATGTAAAGATTGTTGAGAACGAAATAGAAAAGAAAAGGAAAGAAATTGGGGAAGAGTTTAATAGGGTCAATTGTTTCTACAAAACGCGATCTTCAATCAACTGAACAAAGATCGCATTTCATTTCTTTTGTTTTCTCAAATTGAAATTTAAAATCTCTAAATTCTATTTAAAATCTTGTTCTAAATTTAATTAAATCGCGCTTCAATGAAGCAATTGTTTTTTTCATTTCCATACTCAAAATATTTATTTGTTCTTCCTTTATTTTCTTTCGAGCTATTTTCTGTGCTTTCTTTAAATCGTTTTTTGAAAAGTAGTTATCCAGTTGATTCTTTGAATCGCGATCTCTGATCATTGACTTGATAATTTTATCAAATGTTTCTAATTCTTCTATTGTTATTTCTTTATCTGATTTGGCTTTTTCAGAAAAGATAAAAAGTTTATTTAAATAATCTTTATTAAATTTATTTAGATAATCCTTTATTAAATTTATTTTCTCTCTATAAATTGTTTTCATTTTACTAGTTAAACTTATAACAATTAAACTGCTTGTTGCGGTTTGACAAGCGCTTACGCCAGTTAAAATTGGAAGTGTAATACCTCCAGCAACTACTGCTGAAATACTTACACCACAAGTTAAAATAACTGAAGCCGTTTTAAAAATCGAATCAGCGTTTTTCCATCTGCGTTGTATATCTTCTATCTTTTCTAACATATATTTTGATCTAGTTAAAAACGCGTCGTGTTGAGTTGCTTTTTAAATGTGTTTCCTCCGTCATTTTTAAAGAAACAATTTAAGCTTTTTCAAAGAAAACTTGATCTTTGATCAACCTTTTTCAAAGAAAACTCGAACTTAGTTCACCCTCTTTGAAAAAGCTCGCTCTTTGATCACCCTCTTTGAAAAAGCTCGATCTTTGATCACCCAATTTTAGTTTGAATAAAATAATACCCAAAAAGCGTGCTTGAGTATAATACTCTAAAATATTTTGCTGTTATTTTGGTGGATGGTGTATAAGTAATAACTTCTCCGTCTTTTTCGTTTAACAATTTGTTTAATTGTTTTCCAGTTTGATTTATCGTCACTTATTTGGAAACTTAAATACTTTTGTTTACAAGTATTTTTAACTGTGGTAGTGAGTGGGGTTGGACAATGTGGTAATAGATGATTTTTGTGATTAGTGTTTTAAATGGAGGGGGTGGAAGGGATTTTGAAGGTGGTGAGTAGGTTTTTTTTGAAAAGTGGGTTTTTTTTTTTAAAAGTATGTTTGTAGGTGTTTTTGTGTAAAAGTGGGTTTGTGGGTGTTTTTGTGTAAAAGTGGGTTTGTGGATGTTTTGTGAAAAGCTGGTGGGTATGCGGGAAATCCCAGAGCTCCTATACTACTTCTGGCAACTACTCGGATTGTGGGCATGTATGTACATATATTTCTAATATAGTGGGCTAATTTCCTATGTTATAGATACAAGAACACAAAAGATGTAGATAAATATTAAAGAGTGGGTGCCAGAAACAATTTGTCTTGCATTACATCATGGCTGATCAATTAAAAGAAAAAAAATTTAAACCCACGTCATTACAGAATAAAAAAAAGTAAACACCTTAGGAATTATTTTTAATGGGATGCCCTCAAAAATGGGAAGCAAAAGTAATTACGTGATTGCTAAACTCCCTATGCTAAATCTTTTGCAAATTCTGTTTCCATTAATAAAAATGCAGAGGCTTTTAAACACTTGACCCAGCGAGATTAATTTTTTTAAATGGGGGAAAATTTATTCCAAAATGTTTATATGAACCAATGTTAGTAAAATATCTTGTATTCAATAAAGTTAGTAATGTCCTTTGGTGGGGTAGTTTTTGAACCAGGGATATGCACAGAGGAAACTGGCACTGGTCGTTCCATAAGTTTTCTACTGACGAAGTTTTATAGAAAATAACTTATAAATCAATAACATCAATACTTCTTTTGACGAATATCTCAGTAAACTATTTTAAATCTATATTTATGAATAAATGATTTATGTCTTGCATCTGATGTCAGGAAATCTCAGACCAAATTGTGTATTTTGAATGATTCATAAAAGGATTTCGCATTGTGAAACAAAGGCTAATGTTATGTTATAAAAGTAAGTCTTGCAGTTTTTGCCTATTTTCGTCTAACTAAATAAAATTGATATGTTTGGTTTGTCTTAGGTCAAAGTGATAGGTAGTCATTTATGTATAAGTCGCTCTTATCTAAATATGATAAATGTACTCCTAGCTCCATATTAGTAATTGGCCTTTATTTTGCAAATAGATAGCCGATGTACAGTTACTAAGAGAAAATTAATTATTATAGAGTAAAGTTCAAAAGTTCATTTAAATGTACTCAGTAGATAGGCAAATGGCTGACCAAGATTTTCAATGACATTCTGAAGCAAGGAGAGATACCTCACATTTGGAGAGAGAGAGTATTATCACCCCTCTCTTCAAAGGAAAGGGGGACCATATGGATTGTTCCTACTAGACCGTTACTTTGAAAAATTAAATAACTTTATCTTAAAATAAATTCGAAATCGGTCAAAATGTTATATTCCACATATTCTATCCTATTTCAGATCGTACAATAAAGTGTTTTATTATCTTATTATTATTTAATTAATTTTACAAACAAGATCAGTATTGCATTAATTCATTATCTTAGTCACTTAAAAATCAAGTGCCCAATTATCATCATGTTCTTTAAAAACAAAAAATTGCCAGACCTTTATATATCCACTCGAGGGCAATGGATGGGCACAGATCACCACCAACTTAAGTCCCTAACCATCGAACTGAGTCGCATTGGATAATTTATCCGATAAATCTAAATGGTACACCACTCTTAGAACAGGCTGCCTAGAACTAAATAAAACAAATAATAATAATATGCATATTTATTAATATAGGAAATCAAAATATACAAAATATGTAATATCTAGTTAAAATTTAATAATAATATTAGATTTGAGAAGTTAAGTAAATGTTATGATATGACTTTAGTATCAGGACTTTTATACTTATAGCAGAAATTGCTATAACGTTTCATTCGAATATATTTTTATTTTTCTTTAACAAATTAACTCGTTAATTTATAATCTATGATTAATATTTACAAGACCAAAATGGTTAAAAAGTAAGTATACTGGTTCAAACCATAAAATAAGTGAAATCATTTTGAGTGTTAGCTCTCACTATATGAATGTATATATTAAAATATTAGAGCTAAAGAGTCACTTGTAGATGTCCAAAAATTGTCCTTAATTTTGCTTTATAAAGTCAAGAATCTGAATTTTTTTAGATATTTGTCGACTTTGTCAACTCTAATATTTAAAATGTCATTTATCTAAGAACACAATAACATTCCTATCGTGATAGCTAACACCCAAAAATGACTTCACATAAAGTTTGAGCTAACACACTTTTTGACCTTTTTGTAATGAATTCATATAAGTTGGAAGTTGCTTTGCAAAAGTGATGATACTAACTAAAGTTGACATGTACTGAAATTTCTTTTAAAATATTGGTTATGTAAAAACTGCCTATGCCTATGCTTGGTGTTCCAAGCAACAGTTGCCAAGTGGAAAGTTGTTTAGAGGAAAGTGCATATGGTGCCTAACAAAACTTTCACGTGGTCAAATACTAAAACAAACATTGTGTTATATGTGATGCATTTGTAGAAAATCATTGGTGCCATGCAATATTGGCGTCCCTAGAAACAGTTCTTAAGACAAAAGTACACAAATTAAAAGTTTATATATGGTGACTATGGTATTAAATGGTCAAATAGCTGGTTGCTCTGCCATATTTGCGTTCCTAATCAATAATTGCTAAGTGGAAAGTTCATATACAGTGGTGAAAAAATATTATAAACATGTTATTATTTACTCCCCTCTTCAGGCTTGCTCCATTTTCAACGAACCTATGAACCCATTAGGCAAGGCTGAGCTTTATAATCTAACACCTAATTGCTATTGGTTTAGATACCTAATTCGCTATGCAAAGCATTATTTGTATGATTATGGCAAAAGTAATGCTCAAAAAGTACACGTTATTTTTTATTTTAATTAATATTAAATTTGGTCTATTTTGTTTGTAACTCCAATATGCCCACCACTAACTGTTTAATTTGAAGCCAATAACTACATAACCATATGTATTGATTCCGCTATTGTATTAACCCATTCGATAGAGGCTGTTCATCTGCAATAATTTTTCCATTCTTGTTTGATGAAGGCATCCATGTCCAAATTGTTTTTTGACAACCCCATTTCCTTACCTTCCCATTAAATAGAAAGCAAACTACGGCTTAAAATATAAAAAAAAACTGAATTTCTAACTCCGTTTTTCAACTTTTGATTTTGGTCGTAGCAGGCAGTTCCTAGCTTATAGTCTAAATTGTTACATCATTAGCGCGTCGGCAATGTCCCTGGTTGACATTGCTGACGCCTCAGACTCATATGGCTATTCGCCTATGCTTCATAATTGCAAAATAGTCGAGGTCATTGGTGACGCTTCAACATTGTCGATATTTATACTTACCCAAAACTTGTCTATAAAAGTGAGGTAACAATACCAGTGTTGACTATCTGGCGAACCTCAATTTACTCATTGTATGATGGTGGGGGCTCAGACCCCCCCCCCACACACACACCCCCCTACAAGTGCAAGCTAGTCCTAAAAAATCATTTGTTTTTCAGATGCTGTAGAATAGCCAAATCAATGTAAACTGATTTTCATAGAGCTGTCTATAGAAATCGATAATTTTAAATTCTTTTTTGTTGTTGTGAAATATCCTCCACAAACAATAATAAACAAATAAAAGCTCCGTAAATTGTGTAGAAGGGCAGCACTGCATTTGTCTTGCTTTTTAAAACACACTGTTTTTCAAGGTCTCAGATTGGTTTTGTGCTGCTCGTGATAAAGTCAGCTCTCGTCATATTTGTTTTTCTTCCTTTTTAAATTCCCGTCACGAATTAATTTGGGGACGATGTACGGCAATTCAGGTCACAGTCGACGAAAACCCTTAGCGCTATGATACATAATGCGGTGTGCTTTTTGCAAATTATAGGTACATGGTGTCGCCATACAGACCGAATGAGAGCCTCTCCATGGTCCTTGGGGTAAAACCGGCTGCATGGTACCTCCACCTTAATCGCATATCCCATCAGACGGGTCCAGTGCCAACACTTTCTTTTGGTGCCCTGTTTAGTAATTAACTTGAAAATATGCATGTGTGTGCGCCACAACTTGGTCTCGATCCATAGGCTAACGCTACCGGCTGCTCATATACTTTTCCACAATACCTACCTAGGTAGAAGTATGATATTTCTAAAAACTGGTTTCGTATGCCAGACAAATAAAAATAAAATTGCCAATATAAGTAAGCTTAAAGATAACTATATTTTAAAATATGTTTGGTAGATAACAAAATGAACTACTAATAATAATACAACATTAGTGAATATTTTAAACATAATACTATTAAATTGTAGGCACACAAGAACATGGTTAGTTTTTCCATCACAATACAAATTCCTACAGCAGTTTGTGAAGATTATTCTTGTTACAATAGCTGCTTCGACAGCAACGAGTGTCGGTAGTCATTTCTCTTTTGGTTAATTTTTCAAAACTACTCATTTGCGTCGGATAACATACGTTGGTACAAAGTTTTAAAACAGTCGTCATTGTTTTGTTGCTATATGTTGCAACTGACTAAAACAAACAAAAAGAAAACATATTTTTAGGAATGAGCAGACTTCTTTGAAACTTCGATTTCTGAAAACAAATATCTCAAAAAAGACTCCCTTAAGATCTACTAGAAGGTAACTCAAACATTTTCTATTGTCGAAAAATGAGTGCTTATAATAATAATAATAATAATAATAATAATAATAATAATAATAATAATAATAATAATAATATGTAGGTATATGTATATTTTAAGCAATTTTCTATTGTTTCAGTTGTGGATGAATAGTCATCGAATGCCAACCAAATTTGTTTATCGTCTGAGTCTAAATGATAATTTATATTGAATGATTCAATGATCTTAGCGAGTGGGGATGTGTAGGCTGTAAATAGTAGTGGACCCAGTACCTACACATCGCAAAGCCGTTATAGGCACTCAATGGATATCTTATGAAATATATGGAGTATATCAAATACCTACTTATGTATTAACATCATTTCAAAACAAAACATATCAAGAAATATTTGGTTTGATATACATAGTTGTTCCAAACCCCAATAAAAATTACATGGCAGCCACGTGGATTTTGTCCATTTTAATTCACCACCAGTCACATGCTTGGGAGAAAAAACTAGTCGAAATCACGTGACAATACACCAGGTGGAATGAACTCGATTTTCTGAGTTCCATTCACGTGATTTCAACCACTTTTTTCTGGTAGTGCCACCCCGATTTCCCCGTATTTTTCTATATGGTAAAAGATAAAAACATAAATATATTATAGGTCCCATTTATACAATAAATTTCGGAGAATATAATTCGACATTCATGGTTATAGAGATAAATTAAAATATACCTACCTACAATATTTACCCGGAGATTAACCACTGGTGTCTTGGAGGCCATTTAGGTAAATTTAATAAAAATGCACTAAAAAACTATTTGATTTTGATTGATTATCAACAACATTACCTATTCAAAGATATTTTTTAAATATTTCATGGATTTTTGCCAATTCTAGCGGATTTTAAACCAAATTAAAAAATGCACTAAATTTTTGAAAGCGGTTTCTTAATCCAGGGCATTCACCCATTAAGTGTATGTAATATTGATCGAGCCGTTTAAAAATAAATTAAGAAAAATATATCGATAGAAATCGCCTGTTGAATACACGTGTTAAGTAAATAGAATCGGAATTGATATCCATCGTTTAAACACTGCAGTCGGTTACCTAAATTTCTGTGGAAGTGGATTCCAAATAACCACAATTATGATATTTTTGGTATTGTTTGTCATATTGGTTCTTCTATCAATCATGACCATTACATTTCTTACATAAGGAATATGCATTGTTGGTATAAATATAATGATTCCATCATCTCTGAAGTTGATTTTGATCTGCCTTTTAATTCAACTAGCGCTTATTTAGCCTTTTACATTTCGAAAAATAACTAGATTATGGGAAGAGTGACGGTTGAGTACACAAAACTATATAGTTAAAACTCACCACTGAGGGTCCTAAGTCCCGCACCATATTTCGTGTTATTATTTGGCATTTTAAGTATTTTACATTTTTCATTTCTGACTGGATAATTTCATGGATTTAGATTTTTGGATTTTGAATATACTAGATAGTACTTTCAATCACCAAGCTTGACTTACAATCTTATCATGCTTCAGCTTGGTTGTAGAACAAGATGCACATGGTTTCATAGTTTTAGATAAATTTTGCAAGGATGTTGTTTATGTTGAAGCCATATTTATATTTTTACAAATCTTTTGGTTGGATTACATTCATTACTATGATGTTAGTATTGTCGAAGGCTTGACAGATATTGTTTTTCTTACTTAGAATCAGATATCCAAAATCTTTCATTGTATAATCATCCCATTAACAATCGTTCAGGTATATGTGGAGATGGTAATATATGTCGAGTTTGCAAAATAGCCAGAACAACTTTACCAAATATATTAGAACCCTTTAGCAGCTCAAAAACGTGGAAGAGGCCGCCCCTTGCTTCAAAAATGTCAGCAGCGAATAATACTAGTGATGGCCAAGATTTATCTTTAATTGTTCATTCTCATGCGGGTTATGCCTATGACAGGAGAAACGCCAAATAAGTCTTCTATCTTTATTACTGGTTGTTATGGTCGAAGTTTATCTCTATCCCCTCATTCAGCAGCGTCGATTGTATCACAAGAAATTTCAGATAAATCTCATATACAAGAAACTTTGATCAGGGTAGTCGTCAATCCTCATCACCAACAACAAAACTTTGCAGTTCATGCTTTTGCAACTTTGGACCAGGATAAAGCAACGGCAACTTAGTCCTCAACAAAAGAGCAAGTTTGTTTGGTCCTGTTAAATGAAATAATTAGTCTTGATGGAGATAAAACAACTAATTTGAACGTTTGGCAAACCACTGCAGGTTTTCATTGGTGCTTTTTCACCTGCAGCTTCCCAGAAGCAGTTGTCCTCAGATGAGTTTCGAAATTTACAAATGTCTGAAATTCTTTCAACGAAATAGTTAAAAAAAGTTTCTGCCATGGTTCGTGAGAAACTGGTCCGTAAAGTTATGGAGCCTAATTTATGAGTGGTTTTATTTCAAGAAGGCAAAAAGCTTCCGACACATTTTGAAATATGTCATTTTTATTTATATGAAAAACAGAATAATGAGCTGGTTGAAATCCAGCATCCATCAATAATTGTGAGAAATGTAAAGCTATTTGTGAAAGAAGTGATTAGACACTATAGAAACATAATCCCAAAAATAGTTTACTCAAAATCGGTTCAGATGGAGGGCAAGGTTTCATTTAAGTTACGTTGATTATTATCAATGTTGACCCTCATTGCAATAATAAAAACGAAATCAAAGATGCTTGAGTCAAAAAAATATTCATGACGTGTATTGTCCCTGATATATCAGAGCTTTACGAAAATAGTCGTGTAATTTCGAGGAAACTCGAACTCGGAGACCTGAAGAGAGCTGTGACAGATTTAAAATTGACCAACCTTTGTGTAGGTATACATATATTCAGAACAAGCAACAGAATCCGTACTTTCAATTATTCGCAAAAAGCTTTGTACGACTCAATTGTTGAATTTAACAGCTTCCATCTTTAGTCGTATGTCACTGTTGTTTTGGCACTAGTTTGTACTCACTCTTGCTAGTTTTAAGTTATAAATTTCGCTCATTAATAAATGTATTCATGTACAATTATGTATCTTCCAAAGTGCGATAAATGTTTCTAATATTCTTCATAAAGATTATATGATACATACATTTTTAGTTTTTCTTTATTTGGTATGTAATCGACAAGGAACTGCAAAAATCGATATAATTTTTTAAATTTATTTTTAAACGGCTTATTCAATTTGTCTAAAATTACATACACATAATGACATAATGGGTGAATGCCGTGGATTAAGAAACCGCTTTCAAAAATTTAGTTTTTCTTTATTTGGTCTAAAATCCACTAGAAATTTTTTTTTAAATATATAAATTGATTTTTTCAGAACTGCCCAATAAAGTATTTAAAAAATATTTTTTATATAGGTAATGTAGTGATAATCAATTAAAATCAAATAGAATTTTAGTCCATTTTTATGAAATTTAAATGACCTTTGGGACACCCGTGACGCGTAGGTAAATATAGTTTTCTGAACATATTTCATTAACTTAAAATTTTTAGACTTATACAAAAAAAATACTTAAGTTTAAACACTGGCGATATGGAGTGCCTCCGTATTTGTTCCGCTAATGGTGTGCATCTCGGTATAAATCGAAATTGTTTCCCTGATATTTGGTTTAAACTGATTTGTTTTGTTTTGTTTAATGATTTTTACGAAATGACTCTAGATTCAAAGTAGGTAACTATTAGGACCTGAGTGTGTTTAAAAGTAATAATAAAAAACAGGTATTTCATATCAAAGCATAAAAGTAAACAAAATTTGCAAATTTAGCATAAAAAGAGAAAAAGCAGAAGCTATTCCAAAGAAAAGTGTTGGAAGCCTGTTTAATTTTGTTAAAAGGCACTCACGCTGTCAAAGCAGGTATACTTTGATTATTACGAAATTACTCTAGACTCATGGTAGGACCTAAATAGATCTCATTTAAAATCTTAAAGGTGGTAGTGTGAGGGCAAAATGATTTACGTAATTATTTGAACTTTTTAAAAAGTTATTCCGTAAGAGTACAGTAAAATAACAATATCTATAAAATTGTCATTGGTAACTTCGGTGTAAAATGTTTTTAAACGAAAATCAGTAAAATAAATGTAGGTATAGCAAGATTAGCTTTTACAATTATTAGTTTTTTGAGACATAAAATTGCCGTACCTTTTTTTAATGTTCCACTATTTTTACGTGTTTGTTTAATGTTTTAAGTATATTTTTATTTATGTAGTATAACTAAATACACCAAATTGTATTTATGTCTAATTTTAAGTTCATTGAAAACTTTGTGAGATTTTTATTACTTGATATGAAATGGAATTAGTACACACAGTGTTAATTGTTAAAACAAAACATAGTTTCTTATAAATAAAGTGCTGAAATGTGCCAAAATAGATTTCTTAATTAGTCTGCATTGATCTACATTTAAAACTAGAATAACGTTTACAATCTAGGTAAGTTTTAAAATGTTTAAAACGTATTGTCAGGTCTTTAAAAAGTTTAATTTGTGACTAATTCCAACGAGAATAATCGTCGCAAATTATTTTTTATTTAAAAAATTCAGTAGGATGAGGTAGCCTATGTATTATTGAAGCAATTAGTTTTGTCTAAAACGGTCAGACCTAATGATTTCAATGCGATGCAACATTTTTTCGGTCAACGGAAATAATTTCCGAAACTGCAGTTTATATAGAATATACTGTGTACGTTCTTACTGAGCAGTATCTGCAATTCGTTTGATAGATGTTTCTGTCCTCCGCCTTGTTTATTGCGCAACCGGTGCAGCTGTAACATGTGGTGCTGGTAGTTGGACCTAATGAGAGAAAGCAGCAAATAAAACAAGATGTTGTATTTTTGGGAGGGGAGGAGGAGGAAAATACGTACAATAACGGATATACCTACCTACCTGCATTCAACATTTAAAATGATCTGCTGACTGGCTGCATAGAGCTAGCATTGGGATGTTTGATAATAGACATTTGATTCTACGAAATTCACATTGGCAGTCAATAATATGTAGTCGCAAAATGTATGCTATTTTTTGTATAAATAAAAAGTATGCTTAACTAATCCGATCAAATAAAATTATATAAATATGAATAATTCAGGATTAGTTTAAGCAAACATCGATAAAGGACCGAGAACGTGATCACATCACAAAATTAAAAGTTTGTTTGGTTGACTTTTAATTTGGTGCAAAACAAAAAAACAAGTAATTGTTTATTGATTTTTTTTAAAGTATTTTAGTGCTTCATGAGTTTTCCTTAAAAATCAATAAAAATAGCTATAAGAACAATAATCAACCATTTATTTTACTAAATTCCTTTAGGTGTGCTAAAATAGTAATGCTCCTGTGTTGTATTTTTTTAATAATAAGTTCTTGGACTCCATCCATATATGTAGAAGCAAAATGAAATCGATGGATGCAGTGCCTTTTAAAGTAGTGCCTACTTATAAGATATTGCTGAAAAGTTTATGTCTGTATCTCTAAAAATAACATCATTATTTATATTTAAAAATTAAAGTCAATAATTAAAAAGGTTAAAAATGATGTATTAGCATAAAACTTATAATCTCAGTTACAAAAAATACAAATTGAGCATTGGATTTTACAAGTGCAATATATTTACGTACAATAAAAATTTCCCTAGGTATTTTCCTTCACAATCATCAAAAGTGGATGCCCTTCATTACTGTCTGAAGAAGACTCGTTTGAAAGAATGCAGAATTAATATAAAATTGATTGCCAATAAATCGGATTATATCTCATTTCTAATCAATTTTAGGTTTAAATTTTAAAAAGCAAAATTATTAAGCTATCCCCATAGTGATACAGACATGAAATTTTAGCATATCTTCTGAGGTCTCTATAGTTCATAAAAATGCATTGTTTTCACTGAATTCATTTTGCTTTTAAACCCGAGAACTGATTAGAAGAAGGCCCTTGTACACCTTAAACACGCAGCGACATAAGGTTTATGGAATTTTCATGTTACATACCTCAACTTTAAGACCGTATTTGAACCTTTTTAAAACAAATAAACATATAATTTTCGATACCAAACTTACCAATGTAGACAACCAGGAAAAGGGCTACAACCAGCAGCAGGCCAAGTGTCTTCGACATTTTCGGAAATAAGAACAAAACAATTCAAAGAAAGAAATGCAATAGATAGCTTTTTAATTATTAATTAATCCTTTTTTGTATTGGAGTAATTTTCTGTTAATTTCAAGTACAATTTGTCGATAAGATAAATAAAATCCAAAGGTACCAAGAGTGGTGGTATTGTTAGCTATATGTGTGTGCTCTAGGTAAACATATATCAACCAATATGTTTGGATGGCAAGCGATATCTATGCTATTGCTGGAACCCCTAGTTTGACCAAAGTTTAAAGGCTTACCATACCTATTTGATAAGTAGGTACCTGATTGCATTACCCACGAAATATTTATCTGTCTAAGTTCGGTTTCAATAAGTATTCTAGAACGTCAAACGCTTAGATACCTCCTGCTACATGAATACATGAGTACTTAACAAATTATATTGCTAAAACCAAATTATTTACCGATAACTAAATTTATTGATTGAGCAGAAACTGAACAAAACATGACTTCTTCTTCTATGGTCCTCGTTGCCGTAATTTTGCTGGTTGTGTGTGCATGTAAGTAGCTACTTATAGTAGAAATTATTATTTAGCTGGTTACGTATTGGACATTATTGATTTATCAATTAAATTAATTTTACCAATTTAAAAATACATTTAGCAGCCTTGCTTTTAGTGAAAATTTGGTTGCAGAACCACTACAGAAAGTTGAATAAAATCTTTCTACGAAAAGTGATACTAAAATGATGTGAAATCATAAATCTATATTTAGTATTCCGATAATACCCTATAATGAATAAATAAATAGGTACAATAATACACGTACCCATCTGCATTTTATTCTTTTTGGAATTTTGTATAATCATCAGAATAGTGTTTTCCCAAAATACATATCATCACAGGAATATGTAGTTCATCTCAGCTAATATTTTCACCATTTTGTATCCAAAGTGTGACAAAATCATTTAAATTCAAGTGGATACTATACATCAGTATATGATTATATACTAACGCATTTTAATTTTAATGATTTTTTATATATAACTTTAACATCATTTTAATTTGGAACCAATTTAGGTATTTAGTTATTTTAGGTGATTGCACGCCTAAGCCTAAACTTATTTTGATTTTGATTATTTTGTCAGGTACTTTGTCAAATCACCATTTTATCACAATTGTAGACATGAAGTGAAATAGTTTTTTAATGAAATGTATTAGGGAAAACAACATTTCATTCACAGTTTCAATAAAAATGCTCTTGACCAGGGAGAAACTACTAGCATGAGCCACTTTTAAATTTCAAGGTAACAGTCGAAGTACTATAAGTATTTTGTGAAGAAATATGGGTATCCAGACACATTTTCCAGCTGAAAGAGAATGATTGTAATCTTTGCAAATTAATATTTTTTGGGGTATAAATTTGTATCTGTTATAACATGTAGAATAAAATAAGAAATAAAAAATAATATCTGTCAAGCCTTTTACAGCACTAACATCATAGTAATGAATGTAATCCAACCAAAAGATGTGTAAAAATATAATTATGGCTTCAACATAAAAATTCTGAAAAATATCAAAAACAAATTCTAATAATTTTGTGAAATACATAAAACAAATTTAAATTTTAGATATTTGAACTCAACATACCGTTTATATTCCTAACGACTTAATAGCGTAGGTTTCTATCTATATGTTACAGGCATTTAATGAAATTAGGCATTACACATAATGCCTGAAAGTCAGTCAATTTGTGAAATAGCATTAGGTTTGGTTTTTGTTTGTAGCAGATCTATGTAGATGTCTACCTAATTTGAAAAAGAAAAGGAACATCTCCGATAGGCCAAGCTCATTGAAATTTTGAACAGGATACTGTTCACTAAATGCCAGGTTTCACCAAATGCCTGCAACATATGTCCCTACCTCCACAAGACAACAGACCAACGGCACGACCGGTCGTAGTGAAGACCAAGGGATAGTGCACTGACCA
>JAUYWI010064110.1:0-15381 GCA_034780595.1 Parotoplana pacifica
TTTCTCTAACTGGGAATTTAACAAATAGTTCTGGAAAAACCGGGAATTTCATCACAAAAATTCCGCGGACACCCTGTTAGTTACTATTGCTGTGTTCAAGAATGTATTTCTTAAATTATAACAAAACAAAATGGGGTGTATGGTTTGATTAAAAAATCGATTACTTAGACTCTAGTGGACCTATATACACCAGATTTGAAGTCGGGTAAATTTAAATCGTTGGCCTTTATGAATTAATCGATTCCTCATTAACATCATCATTTTTAAAAATTCGATAAATTTCCTTACGGTACAATCGATACATAGAGAGTACGACTTTTAGGGGGTGCCAGTGACATGCTATAACAGCGACGGGATATCGCTGGAGTCTGACTCATAGCCATATCTCATGATATCCTGTTGCAACATTAAAAAGATGTTGGAGGGCCTCTTATGCTGTACTTGGTGGTTATCATTTTGTTCAAAGCAATATTATGGTGATTGTCTCTCTCGGGAGACTATCTGCTGTTTTAACATGGTACGGGAGACTTTAGCATTAGAGATTGGATCATCTGTTCCGCTCCCATTAAATTTCCTCCTGTATAGATAGGCTGCCCACAATGGAAGTTCCCCTCGAGACAACCTTGAGGTTTTTGACTTAGGCTTCCTGCTAAGTTGATGTATTCTGCTGCGTCAAGGAAGACACCGACGCTACATGTTTACCTTGGGCGGCTTTGCCCTCCTTCTTCTTGATTTATCAGCCAGTTTAGGGCTGCCAAGCTGACCCACCTTGGGGTCATAGAGATCATCACAGCCCAAGGGCCCTTACAGCTGTAACACGGGAGGAGGATTTTGTGTGCTCTTTGCAAGCAACACACACGCGGTGTAGCCAGTACCCATGGACACCACATGTTAATATCTTTCAAACAAAAAAAAGAAGAATTTTTGTTGCTGAGATATTTAGTATTATTGAGAACTCAATAATATTAGACAACTCAGCAAGAAATATAGACAATTATAAAATTCTTTTTTGTTTGAAAGATATTAACATTAGCGATATAATTCTAAAATATTGCATTCATATCTATCATAAATGTTGAGCTATAAGTCTAAATGTGAAAAACCAATAACTGTCGTCCCTACGATATATGTAGGTCAAATTCAAGGAGATCTAACTGAAAGTTGGAAAACAATATTTGAATCATTTAATATCAAAAGTTCTTATTATGTTCAGTTCTAGTCCATTTAAAATTGATGTTTTCGCCCCTTTGGGCTGGTCTAAACCAAAAGCCACTGAACCCATGACCTTGAAATTTTAGAAATATGTTTCTCTTATAAGTTCAAATCCCGGTTCAAAATTTAATGCAATTGGTTTAGTAGTTCCAAAGATATGATAAACTGGCCTTTAAAAATCAGTCTAAAGTTGGTGGTACACAGTTGCTTGAGTTAGCATGTCCCCATAGGGGTGCCCCCTCTGACCACCACTTTTTCATTTTTTGGCTTTAGGCTAGGGATAGGGTTACTGTTTGTTAGTAAAAGTTCAATTTATTAATAAAATAGTACATTAAATTATTTAGAACATACCTATTTTTAAATTAAATATCTTTTGCTTTGTACTTACAGGAAAAAACGTTTGTGTTTCGAGTGATATATGATCTTTGTTTCTACTTCATACTGATTGTTATTGTGCTAAATTTGATTTTTGGTGTGATTATCGATACATTCGCCGACCTTAGACAGGAAAAACAGAATAAAGACATTAAACTGAAGAATACCTGTTACATATGTGGTAAGTCATTCTCGAGTTATTTGGTGCTTACATATTTATACATAAAATGCACTAGTTAAGAGAAAGATTTTGAATTCAATGATAATTTATTTGTTTGCTATTATTAATGCAGTGAATTGAAATAGGGACCCCCAGTAGGGTCGAGTATTCTGGAGTTTATACAAATTAATTGATAGACAGCAAGACCCTAGACAAAAGGGATCACGCCAATGGTTTTTCCATCCCCTCTCTCCGATGATAACAGTCACAAAAAGTATTTCTCATATCATTCTTTACTTTCACTCTAAACGTTTGAATAAACCATAGACCAAGGTGTTGGAACATTAAAAGGCATAGACTGTGTAAATACGACACCACCGTACCATGTTTTTGATGTATCAATGAAATTTGACACTCAAAAAATATTGTTAAATAATTTCAATCAATTAATGATTTTTGTGGACACGATTCATTTTAGCTATTGCATCAAATTATTATTTGCTAAATTTATTACAATTTACTTAGTTACTTATAAGACTAACTAAATTTGTAATCTTATATGTACAATACTGACTGAAAATATATTTTAGCCACACAAAGTTTTATACATCTTTCTTTATCTTAGTGAAAAATTTGAATACCTGCCTCTAATATCCTTACTGAATTTATCATGGGAATTCATGGCATTTAATTCACCTGCGTCTTATATACATTATAGTTCTCTGAAACTGAAATAATGAAAATTTCATCGTGAATGTTAGGATAATATAACAAGACAGATAAACCCGATAATGCAGAGAGATGTAATTATAAAATAATCTTTAAAAACGTTCATCATCTTCCGCTGTTGTGTTAGAATATTTTAAGAAATAGGAGTTTTAATTTCTGGATAATTAAATATTTGATGGATACGGTACTGAACATTATAGGAGATTTTATCGCTTGGAAGATGATAAAAGTCCAATCGGTTGTCAGTACCATTGTCTGAGGTGTTGATGATTAGAACTTCGATATTTATTGAAAAATTATTTGTTTCATATTTAAGTGCACTTCAATGATAGTTATGTTATATGTAGGTACCCTACAATTTCTTTTTCTAACTATGAATGTGGTATGTTGTGCATACCTTACGTATAAGCCTGTCATCTTGATTTATGGTCATAAATACCTACTTATCAAAATTATTATGACGTGATCAAAATACATACACACATATACAAAATATGTTCGCCAAAAGATTGTATGCAATTGCCTGGCAAGTAATTCAGCATAGACGAACACCACAGTCCCTTTTGAACTAATATCCTATGTACTGTTTGAAACTTATGCTACGTTAATCCATATTTAGTTAAAAGTTCAAGGTAAGCATAAAGATTCTGCATCATCAGCGGTATCGTATGATTTTAAAATTTTTTATGTTACTTTGACACTGAACCATGACAACTAATTTTGGAGTTGAAGTAGATTTGGGTTCCAATTTTGTAACTATATGGTATCTTAGCGTCATAATTGGTTGATTTAAAATCATGACGTTTAAAGTCCATCCTAACACTGTAGACTAATATTGTTTCGATTTATATTTAACATTTTCTAAACATTTCAGCTCTGATGTTATTATATTTTATAATGACAGTTTTGAAAACATGTCTGCTACACAGGGAAACGTCATTGCGGCGTTGTTGGTTGTTTCAATAAAATAACAAACAAATGCTTGAAATATGGCGCAGGATTTATTTTGTCAAGAGCCATAATTTACATAGTTGTTTTCCTCGTACATTTTAGAGATAATAATATTAAAATAATCTAAATACATACGACCAGCTCAGTAAAATTGAGTTTAAAATGATAAACATTTCAAATTATATTTGCCATTTGTAAAGATGTATAGACCAGAAGCCCGGATGATAGGTATATTTATTGTCTTGCGCCCCAACGGTTTGACAGTTTATTTGTACATGTGTATAGGTTAGAACCGAAAAGGGACGTCTTAAGTCGCATTAAATTTCAGTGGCACCTTAAATGGTTGTTCCTATGTTCATTTCCTATCTCTTAAAAAACGTATTTGATGTTCATCCATTTGGCTTATTTTACGGTATCCTGATGATGTATGGGGTGACCATAGAAATATAAATAGGCTATACATTTCTATGAGGTTGGTCCAAACTAACGTGACAAAACATAAATTTTGAATTATGTGACTGCAGCTGCCGATGGAGAACACTTGATAAAAACTAATTCTGTATGTACCTGTTTTGGTAAGTGACTGCCATTTTAAAATCCATTAGATCCACTTATTCAGTGCTTGTCCATGGTATTTTGAGTCACCTACTGAGATGCCTACATTAAATGCAATTTATTAAATTGTGTCTTTGAAATGATGGTTTGTTTGGTCTTCTACAAGTTTGGAATAATTTCAATAGTATTAATCGTCTTAGAGATTATTTGAATAGTCCTATTTGAGTCATTTTAACTATGTAACAAGTACCATTATCTTATTGTTCACCCCGAGGCAGCATGTGCCTCCCAGTTTTGTTTGTCAACGTCACTTAAGTTATTTTTGATAGATGACCAACTCTCCACCGTCTGACTATTAGAACAATTTATGTGTTGTTGTTAAATAAGATTACTATGCATTTTAACAGCTAAAAGTATTATGGTATGGGTTAATTGCGTCTATAAAAATATTTAAAAAACACATTAAGAACTAGCATCTTCCATTTTGTTTACCAGAATTATATTTGTAATATACTAACTATCTTATGTCCTATTTTCTTGTAGATTAAATGCAATTTCATGTAATTTATCCTTTTATTGCTATCATTAATGAAATACTAAGAGTATGAAGGCATCTTGATAAAAGCAACGCAATTGATTAGTGCTATTTTTAGTTAAATGCAATTGAATATTTTTTATAGCATACATGCGATGACTTGTCTTTGTAGTTTTCTTGTGTAAACAGCTGCTAAAAGATGTTCGGAATGGTTCTCAGAAGAACTTCAGTGATGGCTACTAAGCAACCACCTAAATTTGAATAAATAGCATGACTTGGGACTACTGTTTGCATACTAAACATTAATATTTCTATATGGATTGCTATATTTACATCGCTTTTTTTTCTATTTCTGACGAAAAGTACAATTTATCTGATAATATGATAGTTATTTAATTTCGTGTGTTAATCTTATTAAAGACTATCCAATATAAACACTGTGCTTGTTTTGCATAGACATGCTGAATAATCTTACCTATACGTAAAATTTGACTTAATGACAAAAATCTATTAATCTAATTGTTTTAATAGTAATTCTACATTTGATCACTAGTTTCAGATTAAACGATCTCTGAAATATGTGATTTTTTATACATTGATGGAATTTGACGTTAAATATTCAACAAAAATAGCTAACATTATTTTCATATAAAAGTACGTGTATACTTTTCCGCTATAATTATTTCACCAAAATATGTACATATAATTACAATACGAATTTATGTCTAAATAAACCTCCTCTGGCATATTTATATGTCTTATTCAATTCTAAATGAAGATTTTTTTAAATTGTGAATTATGCACACTTTAACATAGAAGAGACAGTAAAATTTAATTCCTGTACATAGGGTACTCATAGAACCATTTCTCTTTTGAGTTTATACATTTAAAAGTATCAACAAACTGATAACAAAAAAATATGAATTATTCAGAGGGAAATATCGATAGTAAACGGATTTTTACGACAAATTAAAACAAAATGTAAGCAATGCTAGAAATATCTTTCAAGGAAAAATACAATAGGAATAATTTTTTCTTTGTTAGATTTACCGCTTTTAGGACACTTTGTCTGTTTTAGGTCTTCATCGAGCAGCCTTTGACAATCGTGAAGTGTCGTTTGAAGAACATTTTCGTAATGAACATAACATGTGGCACTACCTCTATTTTATTGTGCTGATAAAGGTGAAAGATCCCACTGAGTTTACAGGACCAGAAAGTTACGTATCGGATATGATCAAAGTAAGCTTCTTCACTTCGTTTAAATATTGTGGCAAATAGCAGCTATTTCAGTAAATTGGTTATACTTATTTATAATTTAAACAGCAGTTACTTTAACTCATGTGTTTCTAAAAAAATAGTAGTGTACACTCGAATGCGTAGGTAGTCTTGATGACCAAAATGTTTCATAAAATCAGTGAACATAACATGACTTATTTCCTGTAGAATCTTGAATAATTCTCTGAAGAAGATATTGTTAACCGAATTTTATTCCAACTGTTTTCGAAAGTTTGATTGGAAATTGTGATTAAATGAATTTATCAAACTTATTTTTAGATCGATATACAGGTTTTGCGGTTATTATTTAGGTTTTGAAGTGTTAACTTTCATGTTACTTACACCATTGTAGGCTCTAAAATTGAGTTCTAAGTTGGCATCATATTGATAAATTAGTTTTCAAAATAAAATAATGGAATTATAGAATTACTACCTAGTTAAACTTTTCATTGATCGTTTGAACCATGAGTGTACCCTGCATGCGTGATACATATTTTTAAAATTTCAAATATTATTTTAAGAATTATGTAATGTGATCAACATTTTAATGATATAAATTATTTATTGATGGCTCATATTTTAACATATTTGATTGTTTAGGAAAAGAACCTTGATTGGTTTCCTCGTAAGAGAGCAATGTCAGTGGTTGCGGAAGAGAATGACACGGAACAAAATGAAATCCGAGGTCTGCAGAGCCAACTGGAAAAGACCACTCGGATTGTTCATACACTGTCAGTACAATTGAGTGAACTCAAAGAACAAGTAAGAATTGATGGCAGAGTTTTTTTTAGTTCTATTGTATTATTTTTTACTGTAGAATATCTGTGCATGGTACGGTTTATTTTATTGTTTCTTACAAGTCAAAATTCGCTTTTATCAGTGTACTTATTAACAAGATTTTACATTGAACAGTTTAAATTATTTTAAGCTTTCTGATTTATTTCTGTTAGATACATATCGGTCGTATCAATCTACCTAAGTTTTGTATATTATAAATTGATTATATTTGTCAAATTCAGAAATTTACTGCTACCCATGTTGATCTTTGGCGAGAAAAGTTACAAAACTATTGTTCAATAGTTAATATGATAATCAATAAATAGATATAAAATACTAGCACATTCAGTCTTAGATACAAATTAAAAATCTCATGGGAGATTGTATGCAGTTTTTTTATACTTTTGCCGAACACATTCTTTGTTGTGTGGATAGGCCTATAGTAGCTATTCGCACTGTTGTTGTACCAGCTATGCGCTGTTCAGTTGTCACAATTTGAGTTTGTTCGCACTGTATCAAACACACACATCGTCAGCAAGTTTAAGTGACATAAATATTTTGTCAAAATTTATTATTTGAAAAGTGCATTTCATAATTTAAAAAGTCATGTTGTATTTGTAATATGTCTACCCATGGCTGTATAAGCTTGGTATTGTTAGTAAATATATGACGTTTTTAATATCGAGTCATTTTTGATTTATAGAAAACTAAAAGAAATACTATCTAGGCATGATAATTATGTTAATTCATGATATAATTTGTTAAGATCTTATTTATAGCTTCTTATTTAGTTTAATACTTGACCTAGTATAGTACTTTTTGCAAATATTTAGATGATAGTTTGTATCATAATATTTTCATGATTTGAAAATGAATATTCTCAGCAAAGATTGACATTAGTTCTTTATTAGTTGAACATGATAGATAGACTGCTTTCACATATTTAATTATCTCAAAAAGACAAAATTTATATCACTCCCTGTTATATATTAATTACATATATTTGGGTAGGTAATATGACTTTCCTATGTATATGTTGTGTTTTCTACTAACAAGCATCTTTCGATATGCCTAACATTTAATTCATGATCGTGTATTTCAAAACGGTGTTCGTTAATTAACGCAAGATTTTACAGTCGAACAATCTATGGTTGTTGACTTGATATTGACTCTATCGTTAATATATGTAAATATTGACATTTTAAACTATGATTATCTTCGTATGATTGTAGCAAAACTTTGTGGAATATTTTTTTTATAACAAAATTTTTCTATTATAATTTTGAGAACTGAAATATAATTTATGAACACTCTGTATTAATAAACAAAGTATCATTCTATTTATACAATGTAATTTATCTAACAGAACGAAGATATTATCAAATCAGAAAAAAATCTTGACCACACCCTCTGAATAAAGTTCTTGATTGAGGACCTGGGCAATCGGTTCTTGTTACTTTTAAACTAAAAACTAGTTTTATTCATTTGATATTTTCTTTTCTACAGGGACACGTACCTAAGGACAACCAAATTTAAGATAATAAATTAAATATATCTGTCTGTAGTTTGCTGTTACTATATTTACTTGTGAATCAATTTTCGTGGAAATATTATTGATAAATGAAAAGTTATTTAAATATATCCAGAAAAAAAGTAGAGTACAAAAGCTGACTAATAAGTAGTTCATGGATTAAGTCACTATATTAAGTAGTTCATGGAATAGGTCACTATATTAAGTACCTCATAGATTAGGTCACTATATTAAGTACCTCATAGATTAGGTCACTATATTAAGTAGCTCATAGATTAGGTCACTATATTAAGTAGCTCATGGATTAGGTCGATTATGAATAGATAGAGTTGTTGACCTCCGATTTGGTTAATTTTTCTTGCAAAAAGGGCAAATTTAAAAGGATCTAGCCTTAATTCTGGCAAGAATTCTATTTTTTATTTGCTCAGTTAACAGGTAATAAATTGTCCCGCTTGTCTGTTAGTTCCGTCTGAATTGTCAGCTATCGTGCCTGGATTCAATCACTCCCTTTACAACTCGATGTACAACAAATTTAAGGAAATGGCAGTTTTATTTAAACTCAGACAAGTGTGAACTAAATTTTATCGTTCGTTGACATTCATTATAATATGTTTTCGTTTTACAAAAAACTTTATTTTGTATCGGTGCGCATTTTAGCGATAGTTTTATAAAACTAAAGGTTTCCAGGTCCGATACAATTAATTTAATTATGGTAATTTTTAACTATCGAAACTGATGAATGTTGAATTTGTTTTTTGAATAAAAACAGTTTGCAACATACAAATTATTTTGTATCAAAGATAAATAATTTAATTTGGACAACTCAATTATATATGGTCTAAGAAGTTTGAACATATACCTAAATGTTTATAAAAAGATGTAACAACAACATAATTTCATTATAGAAATAGCCATTCTTTTAAATGTGAATCTTGGCTGACATTATTTAATTTTTAATTTCTTGATACAATTATTTCATACTGCACACATAATCTCACGTTTTGTTTTTGAGTGCGGTTAGAATGATCTAGACAACATCACTTTTAGCAAGGGCAAAAATGAGACGTTACAATAGTTGTCTTTTGGTTTGTATAGAATTATTTATATGAAGCAAAACTTAATCCAAATAGAATTAGCCCAATGGATGTATTAGTATAGCGCTACTCGACATTAAATACAGCAGTATAGCTAAGTTGTACAAAAAGGTCATTATTTCACCAAATATCAGTTTTTCGAGAAAATATTCCATTTTTCTGTTTCATATATTTGATTATTTTGTAACTGTTGTTACTTCCATATTCTCTACTTGTATGAATTTGCCTATTATATACCGTTAAATTTCATTAGTCTTTTTATAATTATTTCCTTTTTAGTCTAATGAAGACACCGTATTATAATGTATTTTCTACTATGTACCAATTTTTTATGCTTTCTTGTTCTTATACTTATGCATATATATATTTACACCAAATTATCTAATAGATGTCAGATCAACACAAACAAAAACAGCGTAACGGAATTATTCACCCATCTTGGTGTGATATCAGTGAGTATCTAAAACCATAGATATTAAGACTGCTAGAAGATTGTTAAACTGCACGGATTTAATTAAATTAAGCTTTAATGTGCTTTTTCCTTTCACATTTTACCACAATACTTTTCTGTTTTTGAAATATTGAATTTCAAAAATGGTTGTTTTTATCCCCTAACATCTTAACACAAAATCATCGTTTTACTTAAGTGCAATAGCAAATATAATAGAAAAGAGAAATATTTATTTTTTAATTTGTTTTAATTTAATCTGTTGTTGTCTGATTTGTTTTGTGTACTTTTATTTGCTTGCTAATTACAATAACCTGATCATTATTGGATTAAATTTTCGCATAACTGTTTTTGGGAAGCGATAATAAATGCCGCCTAGAAAACGTTCAAAAATATCAAAAGAAGATAATGGGATTTGTTATGTAAAAGGTACCGAAAATGTAGGCGGTCAAGTTGAAATCTGCTTACCTTTTACATTTTTAATTACATACTAGCAAACATAATACGGTTAAAAGATCCTATTTTAGAGTACGTAGGAAGGTTTTTATTTTCATTGAACGCCATAAATGTAGA
This sequence comes from Parotoplana pacifica, assembly GCA_034780595.1. Lineage (NCBI taxonomy): Eukaryota > Metazoa > Platyhelminthes > Proseriata > Otoplanidae > Parotoplana > Parotoplana pacifica. The sequence goes on from JAUYWI010064110.1 coordinate 10,216, forward strand.
GTTTTGAATTGTTTTATTTAAATACTAAATTTATTTTAGAAATATGTATTTGCAATTAGCGATTGAATGAAATCAAATTAATGCCTCTGATTTCTAGTAGGTAGAAATGCAATAAGATTGAATACAACGTCAACACAGCGGCAATTTTATATTTAAAAAGTTGCATAGATATATTCCCCTATAACCACTTCTATATAATTTTTGTTATCATTAATATTCACTTTTATTCTATGTTATAGCACCGTTTTTTTTAAAAAAATATTGTTTTTTCTATTTATTGCCATTTGTAACAGCCAAAATTACATTAAAAAATGAAAATTCTATCTTGGAACATTTAAAGTTAGTGGAAATTCAGTTGCTGAAATGTTTGTTGAAATCATTCAACTATGGAGCATAAAAAATTACGTAAACAACTAACATAACACACAACTTTTGATCTACACAAGTTATGCATTTGAAATTTGGAATATCTTACTAACTTTTGGTGTACATTTGATATGATATTCTATAAATGTATCAAGTAGTCCAGAGTGCTTCAGAAATCTTAATTTGGCACCACAATTGTATATGCTATTTTGGATTTAGCCTATATTAGCTAAATGAAATGAAATTGGAAAGTTGCTTTACAACTATTGATTTTCCCATCTTTGGACCTATGTATGACGTCAAATTTTGTATTAAAAATGATGTTTGATATATAAGTAGTATCTCTATGTTGATGAAATAGATACATTACATCAAAATCGATCGCTTTCTAGGAGCACATTCCCGGTTTTTCGAAATATGAAAGCCTATTAGTTAGATGCCATGACTTCCAAAAGAATGGAGAATACTTAGGCACAAGAAAAATGGAATTAGTTTATATTTTTGTTTAATTATGTATACATATATTTAAAAGATGATTGCTAATATTCTAGAAATTGGAAATTGATATCATCTAATTCCCAGTCTCCCATCGATCAATTAGGAAATTTAAAACATACATTGGAATGTCACTGGGTTATTTAAATTCAGCTTCAATGTAACCATTCTAAGTAATTTCTTGTGAATTTTAATCATATTATGTTGTTGATCAACTTTATATTTATTTAACCATCACCTTAAAGTAACAATATCATGAGAATAAAATATTTTCTACAATGCACTTAAACCTATATTTTGATATTACTTTTTATTTTCTAAAAAATTTTAAAATCTTAAAACCACATTAGTTTTGGATATATTTTTAAAAATTAATTATAGGTATTTATTTAACTAAAAATAGTTTCCACCAACCACCATTTGTAAATTTTTGGGCGTAAATTTTTAACATTGTTCTGTACATTTTAAAATTATTCTTTATTGATTACCAAATAAATTTGTTAGTTCACTCGTCGTTTGGGTGGGGTCTATAGGTACCTCTAAATTTTATCACAGACCGATTGGTATGAAAATTGCATCATTAAACTAATTCTCTTGAGGAATATTTTATGTAAAAGCTTTTGTATTCAGACCTCCATTAAAGTCACGTGATGTTTCTCTAAAAAATGAAGTTGGGCTAAAAGATACTTTTTACTCAGTCAATCATGAAACCAAAAAGTGATCCACGTGTAATATGAAAATTCTCATAACTTATAGCAAATAGGAGGGAATTAATTTACTAATACTGTCATATTTCAATCACTTCTGATGAAAGATTTTGATTAGGTATTCTAATCAAAATCTTTGCCTTTGATTCACTCGCTGTAATATCAACAAACTAATTTTGAAATTTGTTTTAATTTCATAGTTAATTATTTACAGATCGGCTTATGTTTCTAAATTATTTAACATTTTTTATAGATAATTTGTTTAAATTGAATAAAATTGTTGAAACCAAAAGTACAAAATTTAATTTTTTCCTCTTTAATTCAATACAAAATAGGTGTTTTATATAATATTGTGATTCCACTTGATATAGATAGTGTTATTAAATGTCTATGATAATATGAACACATTATATAGCATTGTTTTGAATCATCTACAAGGAATTAGTACACATTGATCAAACATTTACAGTACATTATTATAGCAAAATACGAACCGATCAACTACATAGTCAACAAATACTACAATGAAGGTTTAAATCACTTGACAATGTAGTTAAAAGTGCAAACATGACATGGTAAACAAAACTTGTTTCTTTCTAAAATAAATAGTTTCTTGGATTGATTTTTTCTTTACCTAGGGTAGGTAACTACCCACATGAGCATAATTAGGTATTACTATGAAATGAATGCTAATGAGGTTTACTGATCAAAAAGTACTTCATTTCTTTTGTATTTGATTAGCTTGTTAACGTTTACCTAATGATACTAATGTCTTGCAATAGTCAGAGATATCACTTCAGCATTTTCTTTTTCTTTGATTTCTATGAGTCTAAATCAAAGATTTGGATTCTAATCTAATCTTTGGTCTAAATTTTATTGTTTTATGGTTTAAAGATAATAAACCAAATATTTCTATAGTCCAAGATTTAATCTTAGAATAAGCTAGTAAATAATCATAAATGAATCTGAAAATATCATTTTGTAAAAAATCCAAACTCCTATATTTATCTATTAACGAAGGATATTCTTGGTAAAATAATATCTCAACATTTAAATTTATATTTGTTAAATTCATTATAGTTGGTAGGACTATTTTATACCGTATATTTTTTACTGTTTCAAACGTTGTGTTTGGGCTCAAAATCACCTGATCTATTGTAATGACATTTGTGTAATTATGAGATATTTCTCACAAAGTGTACGTGTATTTCATATAATACTGAATCTGAAGTGTCACCTCTGGTCTTTTAGTTGTAAAAGCTTCTATTTAGTTGACTTAGTTGCCGTGAGTTGTTCAGGTTTATTAATAAACCTGTTATTCAATAATTATATAGTTATATTTATTAGTATTTTTCATTTAGAACCATTTTTGTCAACTTTCAAAGTATTGTTTTTAATTCATTACAGAAAATTGTTTTTTTCTTTGTGTTTATTGTTCTTAAACTGCAAAAGCTAAAGAATTTCGATGTATGTCTATTAAAGTCCAGACCACTTATTATTATTTTAGATGATTCATACTAAAATCCAACGACGTCGTCAAAATATGCTTCCATCTTCAAACAGTATTCACACAAGTACTTTTAACAATAATACGATTATTTACTGACTAATTGTTCTCCTAAACACCCACATTATTAGTTTCAAGTTACTTCTGAATAAATTTTCAAGACTAGCTTTTTGTGAAGTTACCATTAGCAATTTCTTCATATGTATAAAAACGAACTTCTAAATTTTGTGCTAATGTTGAATGCTAATGTGCAATGACAAGTATATTATCTCCAATAATATTGATTTGGTCATGTTGTATTAATGAATAAAAAATATTTTTTAAATGTTGTTTTGTTACAGTTTATAGGTAACTACTTTTGAGCAGGAATAATTTTAATTAATTTAGCTAATTTACACAAGTTAATTCATTATCGGATTTGATAGATAGATGCTAATGAAAAAGAATATTTTCATTGGTATGTATAATATTTAGGGCAATGAGGGTAAATACAAAACTACTTCTTTGTCAGTTTTATATTTTATACAATATGACCTTACCTATTGGATTTTTCTGACTTTCTGAACTTTGTATTATTAATGAATTTGTACATGTAAGTCATCTATCTCTATCGATTAATAGTCATTTCATACGTAAAAATGTGAGATTATTATACCATTGAATAGGTAGGTAGTTAACATAATATGTATTTAACTATTTTTTACAATTTTATGTATGTACCTTATACTACGTTTTTAATTTTCATATTCTCTAGATTATTAACAGGATAGCTATGGATAAGATCTGCTTTAAGAAGTGATCTACAAATTATTTTTCAGATTATTTAAATAAAAAATAAATCTAGTTTTTTAAGAACTGTACATAAACCACCTGAAAGATACTGTGATATACATACATACACTCAAGAGCAATAAGAATTGCCACCCTACAATTGAAATTTAACATAAGCGTGTCGATTCATTATATTTGATAGCTTAATAGGCATAGATTTTAATTATTGAACTTACCTAATGAACAGAAATTACCACATAATTGATTGATTATTTAACATTATTACTTAGCTTAAAATTATACATTTATTAGGTATATGGGTGGCAATTCTTTTTGCACTGGAGTGTATTTGTTTCTATTATGTATTACATTTAACGTTCTATAGTCATCTAAAAATTATTTATTTGTTGTTTTATAAATTTGTCTAAGAAATATCTTTTGATTTATGTAAGTCAGTTTTAGGTGTTTGCTACTTAATTTATGCTTTTTTAAATGTTAAAAGAAAAAAGCATTCTTAAAAGCAATTTTGCATTTAAAATATTATAAATTAAACCTTACATCGATTTGTTTCTGGTCTGTATTGTTGAATCTCTAATGAATTTAATTATTTTTGTGTAGTTTATGTTCATCAACTAATAATGACATCATAGATTCCATTCTTTAGTTGTTGCTATTATCTATGTCCTAATCAAACTTTCACATTTTATTTAATGTAGGTACTTTTTATTTCATTGTCCAAAGTGTTATTACAGTTCTGAATATTTATGTGTCTGTTGACTTTTTAGAATAGAAATACTTTTTATCGAACTTTGATTGTTTTTTTTTATTTTACATTCATTATTTCAAAATCTAATGACAATTGTTTTGTGTTTGAATTGTTCTTTGTTAATTTACTGTTTCTATATTTCTATTTAATTTTTATACTTGTTTTCATATATGAATGAATTTTGGATTTTTGTAATTTTTAGTATTTGCTGTAAAAGTTTTCTCTATAAATCTAAAATCAGGAAATTTATATTAAATTCAATAATTACAATTATTATAAGATTAGCCAAAAAAGATATAAAGGTGATTAGCTCTCCCAAAACAAATTTCAAAAATTCTTAAAATAAATGAATAAAATATGATTAGCTATGGTATTTAGGTATATATGGCTCTAACTAGTTATTATTAAGTAACTAGGTATTCCATTACATGAATTAAATTAATTTGTAAAGATTGTAAAGCAAGATTGTCAAACAAATTCATGATATTGACAGTAATCCATTTTATCACCAAACTAATAAAGATAGATTCTGTAATAATTGTCAAATTGTTGCA
>JAUYWI010064121.1:0-15381 GCA_034780595.1 Parotoplana pacifica
TAGATAGTGTGGGTGTTTCCTGCAGTGAAGTGTCCATTTCCTGACCACCTGGTTTCAGAAATTCCGCATATGTTGCAAAAGTACATACTATTAAAAAATCAATAATGTTAAATATCTCATCAAAAAATAAATATTTACAAAATAAGTTTCTGTTTGAAAGATATTAGTGTCAGTGATATAATTCTAAAACATGGCATTCATATCTATCATAAATGCTGAGTAATAAGCCATAAGTCAAGTGACCTATGACCTTGAAATTTAAAAACTATGTTTCTCATAAGTTCAAATCAAAATTTCAAACCAAGTGGTTCAATAGTTTCAGAGATATCAAAAATGGCCTTTAAAAACTAGCCTAAAGTTATAAAAATCAATAAAACCAATATATACAAAGGTCATCATAAGTTTAAATGATCAAAAGGCACATCTAGACCTATGGACAAACAAACTATACCAACCAAGTCTGTAATTTAATCACCACAATTTTCGTTCTGAAAAAGAAAAGGATTACCTTAAAACGTGTGTATGTATATTGTACTGCCTCCCTGTGGAGGGCTTCCTACTATATGATGATTTTTACATGTGGTGTACTACTGCTTAAGCCCCCTATTTTAAAACAAACCTTGTTAAAATTAGTTGAGTAGTTTTCAGGCTATGAACTTCCAAATTTCAGTTTTTCAGCCTTAAAAGCACACCTATTCATACATAATAACCCTATGGCTATTGATTAAATTGTAATAAAAAAATAAGTAATTTAATAATTTTGTTAAAACAAAGATCATTCTTATTATTTTATACGTATTTTACGTCGTTTCACAATACAAATAAATAAATTCATATTAAAAACAAAACTTCATGTTGATTTCTTTGAATTTAGTTTATAAAAAATGTCGTTACTTTACAACAAATTTAATTTGTTCTGTAATTTTAATTTTCCAAAACATAATTATGATAAACTATACTAGAATGTAAAAATAAATCATCGCTTCCCGGTTATGATAGCAACATTTTAACGCTATCTAAAAATTAATTACAGTAAAATTTGTAATTCAAATGAATGAATGACTCCATTAGTAGCGGAAATTTGAACAAATACAGCAGATAAATAATTTATTCAAATTAAAAGAAATCCATATAGATCTCGAATTGCAAATAGTTTTTTATTAACTATAAATACAAATAGTAAATAAACATAATGCCCTTAAATGTTTATAAATTCTGCTATCTTTTCAATACAAAATTACTCCATAAAAACACTTCCTTTGATTACAGCAATTAATTCTGCACTAATAATTAATTTATATTTGAAAAAGTGAAATAGGTCCCAACCTTTTGTTTTACAATAATAAAATCTGTTGTCTTCCCATTTGAATTTTCGTGATCTCCAGCTATTGCTGTATGGTACCCCTAGCAAGTGTATTATTAAAATGGTAATCATATTTCTAAAAAAGAGCAAATTAGAAAAAGGTAGTTTGAAAATATGATTTCTGATTTTTCACCAGATTAAAAACAAAACTCCATGTTGTTTTCTTTGAATTTAGTTTATAAAAAATGTCGTTACTTTACAATTTAATTTGTTTTGTAATTTTAATTTTCCAAAACAGAGTTAACAAGAAATAAAATTCTACCAGGATTTGTTCCATTTCTCGGAATTTTACTGATTAACTAGAAACGTGGACACCCCAGCATAAGAAGTTTTCTGAATCGGGGAAAGTCCTAAACAAGGCGTCACCAGCAGGAAAAACAACAAGACGCTGGGGATCTTCCACAAAAGGAAAGACAAGACAAGACAACAATCCTCTCTCAATCATCTCGACGCGCATAAGAAACAAACAAACAATCACCAGCAGTAGCAGAATCTGTCCTCAATGCCAAAACAATTATTAAATATTTCTCAATATTTAATTTAAAATAGGTCAAATTTCTAACAAGCAGTAGTAAGTACTTCCTGCATATTTAATTATTGAATATTGGTATTAAAATAGGTGCACCAGCTGAAAACAATTCTGCTAAATATACATACATACATACAGATATGTGGTTGTAGTCACTATATCAGCTGAATACATGTGGTTGTAGTCACTATATCAGCTGAATACATGTGGTTGTAGTCACTATATCAGCTGAATGTATGTGGTTGTAGTCACTATATCAGCTGAATGCATGTGGTTGTCTATCAGCCTGATGCCTAGTTTCGAATGCACATAATGTTAAGGTCAATTGAAAACGGAGAGTAATCCGTGCCATTGGATCATCCTGTCAGGGTCTTCGACTAGAATGGATAGGGATGAATCGGCGATACCCAAGAATCTTAGGTGATTGTGTTAAGGTTTGGGCAGGCTTGGGGCCAGTGTTCCATCGTTTACAGAGCGTTTTTGCAATTTTTCTTATTATTATTATTCTGAACCTCCTTACGGGGGCCAGACGCTATAAAAGTCGGACACGACTAAGGAAATCAGTCAGTGTTTTTGGATTGTTTCTTCTTCCTCTTCCATTGCCTGCGTGGGTCAACCATGTGCCGCTCTTTGGCGGAACGGCCGATCCTCGCCAGGAATTGGACTACAGCTTTGGAGATGTTCAAGCGATGGAGGATTAAGAAGTGTTCGGTATCTTCGATCTGATGCCAGGGCTATTGAGTTTACCGATGCTATGAAGAAAGCTATTGGTGGTCAGCTTCCCCACCCTCACTTTACTGATGGTGACGGCATCTTTGCCTAGGCCTTTATTGAGACAGACTTTGGAGTATCAAGGGGAGTGATCTCTAGTTGCGCCAAAGTCAGTAGCATGGCATCTATAGACTTTTTTGAGACATAAGAAGCATTTGGATTTCCTGCTGGTTGAGACTTGCAACTTAATTTGCAGCTTTGTCAACGGCCTTATTTCCTTCAAATCCCAAATGGGAGGGAATCCATTGAAATGAAAATAGAAGCTGCCGGATTTCAAATTGTGTACATCTAAATGCTGCAGCTGTGGTAGTCAAACTGGGATTGAGGGCCATTGCTGATTAACTCTCTGTAAAAAGACGGACGCCATTTATGTTGGCGTGGTTTGGTCTTGGCATAGGCAAGAGCTTTGTCGATGGCAATAAGCTATGCCCTGAATCTACCAGCAGGGGATCTGATGGCGTGAAAGTTTTGACCCTCATTGGAGAAGACAATGGCCATACTTGCATCAAATTCGGTAATTTTGACAGATCGATCGCTTCAGATAGTGATGTCTGTCGATGGCAAAGAATCAATGAAACTATTGCAAGAGACATTGATAATCTTTTAGAAATACACAACAGGTTTGGTGGTAATGGTGAACACGATATTGCTGTGGATAATTCTAATAAATAGGAAGAGTAGGTTCCGTTGGAAACTCGTCAAAACCATGGGCTTTGTCAAAACATCTTCCTGCCTCTCTCCAGCAGCATGGCTGTTTTTGGAAAGCTTCTTTTTGCACTGTCGACTGACCATAAATTTGAGAGGATCATCAGTTTTTCTATGAATAGCTTTGGCGTAAACATAAGCCACTGATAGGTTCGAGTCACGCACCAAAAGAGTGATCTGTAGTGTTAGTGCTTTTAGTGCATCCAATAATGATTCTCGCTGCATCGTTTTGTCTAATTTCCAACTTTTGTATGGACAAAATAGGAGTGGATGGAAGCAACCCGCGTATTCATAAGCTGATCTGATGAACATCTTATAGACACTGTAAAGGTTTTTTTCTGAGGCTCATAACTTCTTCCACTGAGAACACTAAGCTTTGGATTTAATATTTATTTTGACCTGTTTCCCAAAATTGAGTAACCTGAAGAGATGTACATCAATAAAGGAAACTGACTTCTTAGTTTGGATTTTCTCACCATCGATGTAAACAGGCACTTCTTTCTTAGCTTCTTTGAACCAGGTTAAAAATAATATGCTCTCGCCCAGATTTTTCGGTTGCAAGTTTTGTTTTCTTTAAGGACCAAGCTAGGACACTCCCTTGGGGAAGACACTCTAGCTCAGCGATTATAAAGGAACATCTCAATCCCTACAGTCATGCATTTAAGTAATCTAACAATATGGTCCTATCGTATGCTCTGGAGAATTCATAGAGCGTCACCATTGAACATTTAGTAGGTTTGTTCTCATTCCAGCCATCCTGAATTTTCTGAATTTGGTCTTTTTGGGACCTTCTCTAGAAATCTTTTTGCAATTCTCGCAGATGGAGTTGTTATCGCTGTCAAGGATATCGGAAAATGTCCGCTATGAATCTAGGAGATGATGCATTGGTCCGGCCTGGATTTGATTTTTTCAATCCCTTTATAGACTATAGAGGTCGTTTGATATTAATACGGAAAGTTGAGACTAAACAGTCTTGAATTCTCAAAAAGTCTACTTCAAGGTTCAAGCAGGATAAAAATACAACGTCCTTCCAACATCTGGAGGTTCCACACACATATAGCAACATCCCACATACTATATGTAGAATAAAAATTTTACTTATAGAAACATACTAAGTATAATTTTTTTTTAAATCTGGAAAGCAGCACTAAGAGGAGTGTAAAAGTGTGGCTTCAACATAGAGACAACAACTTTTCCAGATCAGATTAAAATATGAAATCATGTGCATCTTGTTTTACACCCAGGTCGAAAAAACATGATAAGTACCAAAATTCGAAAACCTTTAAACAAGTGAAATCATTATTGGGTGTTAGTTCTCACTAGAATGATATATTAAAATATTAGAGCTAACAATTCAATAAACATCTGAAAATAAACACTATAAATTCTAATTCTTGAGTACCTTAAAAGGACATTAGATAGCTACAATTAATTTCCACAAATAATGTTTTATAAAATTTTGACTTTGTTAGCTCTAACATTTTAAAATAACATTCATCTAAAAACGCAATAACATTCATATAGTGAGAGCCAACACCCATAAATGATTTCACTTATGTTAGGGTTTGAATTAACACACTTTTTGGTCTCTATTATGTTTTTTAGGAGAAATAATTTCTCAATGAACTATTTTAACCAAAGCTCTGTTCCCTTCTTGCGACCATCATGAATTTATTTGAAAGTCAAATCAAATATTGTGTTTTAAGGCATCAATAATTTTTTAAAGAAAATACTTCAAGTATATAAATACACCTATCTCTCAAGTTAATATCATGAAGTATGCAATGTAAGGTAGTTCTTTGTCAGCTTAGGTATATAATGAGTATTTTGCATGATCGCATACCATTTCAGTCTTTATTCATCACCAATTTCTTAATTATGTACTTGCCATTGAAAAACGTGGAATATTCATATCTGAGCAATCAAAATTTTAAAAAGTACAATCCTACCTTAGATCTTAGGTACTGCTAGCTCTTGGTAGATTTTTTAGAATTATATCCATGATTTCTATATGAATTTCATCATAAACTACAAATTTAATATGGTTCCTGAATAATTTAAATATACGCTATTTCACAACATATATCCTCTAATACCTACATATTATCAAATCAATACAACTTTTAAAAATAAAGACATCTGAGTTATTTGCTACAAGTATTTATTCTCATTAGTACATTCCATCTATTGATTTAGATAGCTACTCTAAAGTAAAACATAAAATACTAAATTGCAGCTCTGTAATATTTATAGCAAATTTGTAATATTAAAACTAAAGTATCTTTGAAATTTAATTGAAACAAACTGAAATAGAATATTAAAATATAGATCAGAAACCATTCGTTGTCTAATTTAGGAACACATTTTAGATAATATAGAAATTATTATTCATTTGAATTGCTTTATTTATTTATCATAAAAGTGGAGAAATTTTCACAAATTTTAAACGTTAAAATCCACATAACATTCTCCATATAAAAACATTTACACAAATGTACATAATGGATAAGCGAAAGCTATTAAAACAATATCGAATAAACTAGGAACACTGGTTTCCAACGAATCAAACAAGCGGTTTGTATAATAGTATCAAAGTATAAAAGTTACTAACAGCGTGCACTGAATCTCTGGCACCTCTATGTGGAGGTATTTGCAAAATTGTACTCGTATTCAAGCAACAACATGAGGTTGTTGATGGAAGACAAAGGGGAGGGGGTACTCGAATCTTGCACTACTCAACAACAGTGTATAAGAAGCTGAGTCGAGTTACTATCATAAGGTGCAAAATGTTGTCCCTGCGCAGCTTTAGCAAAAATTAAGTAGCTACAAGACTGGCGGTTAGCGGATTGATTCGATTTATTGACATTAGGAAGCTAAAGAAAACCAAGTGGCTGTATCCACACATACCAATACCACACATGCATATCTATAAGAATGTTTAATTAATGTTTAATTAATTGAATAATAACAACACTTTTCTCTTTTTCATAGAGTACCAGAAACTACAACAAATCTCCGACATAATCAATAGATTCACGATAAAACTAATTACTTGAGAGAGAGAGAAAAAACTGCTAGTTCCACTTACGATACATTCATATTATGATTTCTGAAAAACGTAAGTTTAAAGAATGTTTCTAACTAAATATTGTATCGTAATATGGGACGTGGGACGAAATTAACATTTCAAATTTTATTATAGATTGTTTTTACTAAATTTCAGTCTTCTATAAAAAATGAAGTTTTCTTTACTCGATCTTTCTCGGCTACTAGACCGGGTCAGAGCGTTGTATTCTTTTCCATACTACATATTTAACTGTCACCATAGAGATGGTTGTCACTTTTTTGTAATGAAAATCCAAGAAGTAGGTATCAAAAAATTTATCTAAACAAATTGAAGTTCATTTTAAAGAACAATATTATTCTATAAAATTTCTACCTATTTTATATTTCTATAAACTATACAATTACAAATGAGTGCTGTTTAAATATGTATGTAAGTTTCCTTTTTCAGCTAAACAGCCGGCCTAATATCATCACCATTTTCTCACTATACTAGAAACGGAGAACGAAATTAAACTTATTTTCACTAAATATAAATTGAAACTGAATTTGATTTTTCCACGGGTTATTATATACCAATTTATAAAAAGTATTCTGTTATCTATTCAATATGTCGCCATACTGAGAAATTGGGTAAACTATGGTAAAATTAATATAGTTAAAATAATAAAGATAACTTAATGATGCTACTTTTCAAATGACCAACAAATGTTGTCTGAGTGTTATCCAAACATTCTCAACTCTTTTTTTACTTTGAATAGTATTTTGGTACATCAGCCATAAATAAATAGGTACCTAAATAGTAATTAATATTCAAAATTACCTCCTTCATAGATTTCAGTTGGAATATGAACACTTGACTCATTTAGAACAACTTTATCAGCAAAGAGTAGGTGTTTCGACATACGACGATCATTTTCCGCTAAAGATGACTTTGCGTTTATGTATTTGAGATCTTCTTTCTGTAATTAAAACAACACTAAAATACATTAGGTCTATTGCACTGATATCAGTGTGACAGAGAGATTAGTATTAAAATAAACATAATCGTGAACAATTTTATGTATCCATGACAATGAAATTAATTTAAAAATAAATAAAACAATAATTTTGTAAATAGAAGAACATTAAACAAAAACCTGTATTTACCGAGTTAACTCAAATTTAAAATATTTTAAAACTCAGATTTAATAAATATCAAATTCTAAGCGTAATGATCTTTGATTTAATCATTCTGACTTGTTAAAATTCGAATACACAGCGTACCTACGGAGTGACAACATTGAGTAAATTACAATTTTATATTGAATATTTTATACAAAAATGGACCAGATTTCTTCAACAGATTTATTCTTCGCTGATAAAGGGGATTTATACATATTGGTACACCCGATTGAGCAGAAATTTTAGTTTTGTGTCACAAATCTTCTTTCTCAACTTTTGAACTAAAAAAACTATAGTTTTCATCGACCCGGGTACTATTTGTTAAAAGTGATCCATAATTGTTAAATAATTGTACAACAAATAATACGGGTTTTGAAATTATTGATTTTTGCGCCCAGGATGCAGCCTGAGAGCCAATGACACTTTTTTTTAATTGAGATAAAAATATTTAACAGATGCAATTTTTGAAATTTGCTACTAGTATGCCAAACCAAGTCCTTAAGCAGTGTAGAAAATGTCATTAAAAATTTGACACAAAAAATTAGAAGTTTAATTATATGATAAATATGAACTATTAAATTAAATGCCTTCAAATTTGGCCTATATGTATAATTCTTTTCTAATACACTATTAGTGTGCCAGATAAAAATATCATAGCTTTATCCGAAATATGACTATCAGGTCCATTGATTTTAGGACCAGACCCAGCCGACACATTAAATTTGGATATTCAACAATTCTATTTCAGTAAACAAATTCAACCAAAAGTCAATAAAATGATCTAGAAACGTATTTTAAGCAATTAGAAAGCATTTTTGTCATTTCTTTGCCATAAAACTCATTTTATAAAAAAATTCATTTTAGTGGACGTGAGGAAACTGAAAATTGTGAACCTTGTTTTCGTTGTCTTTTATAAAATAAATCTCAGGTTAGAGCTATTTGTTAAAAATGGATTTTTCTGAAATTCAATTTTACCAATTACATTTATTCAGAAACGACTAAAAATGATGTAAAAAGTCATAATAAACAAATTTTAAACCATACAATACTATTTTGAAAAAAATCATTTTTACGGAATTGTCCTGGTATGGTGGACCTCATAGATCAGCAACTATAAATGTAAAGCATCCGATTTTCTACTTGGAATACATTATTGCTCTTTTTTTATTTTAAATCTCAATTTGAGTATAATAGGAAGTTTTTTCTATTTAGAGTCATTTTAGTGATTTTAGCCAAAAATATCGTTTTTAATCAATATTTCTCAAAAATATTTATGGATTTGCTTTACTAAATGTCAATGGGAAGTCAATCGGATCAAATTTAATTTTTGACCATCTATGACATCATCGGCCCTAACTCGGCCCCATTATCAATTTTTTCTGAAATATATTTTTTAACGTAAAACATTCCAAGGTATATATGTACCAAATTTCAACCCAATCAATACACGGGAAGTATGATATTCTTTTCAGAGGCGTATATCACAGAGGTTTATCATCCAAGGGTTTATTTTCAAATGAATTGTGTGAAATTCTCGATGTTTGATATTAAAAATTGTCTAGTCAGGAGGTATGAATAACCGGGAAAAAACTAATACATAATATTATGTAGCAAGATTGCTTTAACAAAATCAATTTATGACAGAGCTTAAAGGCATGTTAGTAATATAATGTAGCTGGTAGCATGGACAATATTGGGTCATACAAAACGCAACACATTTTTATTGATCAGTTTAGCAACATTCTAGCACAGTTTCTTTAAGAGAAACAGATCTTGGATATATGGATTTTATTTCAGCACACTGTACTAGGTTGGCTTGCAGATAATCATCTTAAACATGCAGCATCAGTCAGTACAAGCAAGTACATCTGCCCGACTTGGCCCACTCATTATACTTACCACCAAACTGGGATTCCAAGCATAGCCGGCGGCACGCTCTTCAGCATATTCGACTGCGTGCTAAATGAATAAAAGACGACAGCAAGTTAGCTATTAGAGAGATGATTGTTGACTAGGAAAATCGGAAAAGGAGACATTTGCCAACTGGATAGATAAATCCATACCCTGTTTAATACTATGAATGCTAAACATTACAGAATAATAAGCAGAAAATTACTAGCAAGACTAATACTGCGCTAGGTACAACGCATATTGCGGTAATATAAGGAAGCAGACATAAATGTACACATATTATCCTGAGATACATTTTGATAGTTTGGTGTCAAGGAAATAATAATATTTACGATTTTCTAATTATTAACAAATATTTGATATAAGTAGTTAGTATTAAAAAATACCTGCAGACATATTATGTATGTATCTTTACTTAATTTGATATTGTACAAATAATGAATTTTACACAAGGATTTAAAAAAATGTCGCATAAAATTCATCAGAAATTGTATGAATGAAGTCTACAGTCTAAAGTTTTATTTATTTAGTTATTAACGAACTTATTCTTTACAACTCATTCCCAAACATTTTTGTATATTTCTTTTCTATACAATTGTTTTCATTTGATTAAATGGGGTTTTTCTCATAGAAGAAATTATACATATCTTTAAAACATATTTATTAATTGTATAGGTATAATTTTCGCTTTCACTGGCACAAACCAATGGCTGAAAGAACATTCATTTTTTTCTAAATAGATCGAAAACATAGTTTATATGAATAAATTATAGGATGCACAAATGAGGTCTTCTACAATTTGAACAAATTTCAGTCCGATTCTAATCAAGAAAAAGAATAATATCTTTGTTACATAACAATTGTGTATAATTGATTTAGCAATTGCTTTTCAATTGGAAAGCCTATCAAATAATAATAATTTCTGCATCAGAATTGAATTATCATAATACGAATTCCAGAATGAAATCTTTTGTAATAAACAATTAATCCACTTTCATTCTTTTATGTATTTTAGATACATGAACCATAAATGCTTCAGCCAAACTTCAAAATTCCTAGGTATGTTTATTGAAAAAGTTTCGAATCAAATGGCATCTAACATAGACCGAACTCTCATTTTTTATAGGTATTTTATCTACACCAATAAAACAAGAACTATTGTAATATATCTGAGTTTACGATGGCAATAACTTTAATAAAATTCAATATAAATCAATATACATAAATTTGTATCTATTTAATTTTGATCGCCCAGGTCTTTCACTTTGTTCTTAGATCAAAATAGGAAATTCATTTTCTAATTCTTTACTGTTATGTATAAGTATGTATTTAACATATCAATCACCTATATTTTAGCTTACTTATCTAGAAACCATTATTGGGATCTACATAACGAAACAACTGCCTATAATAACTTGACTAAAATGTTGATAACAAAAAATGGAGTAAAGTTTGTTATTGCAAATTTAAAACTAATTTTAAAATCAATTTTAATATTAAGAAAAACAGAAATGACTGTTGCCTCAATAGTCTGTCAGACAAATTTTCAGTTTCTATTACGTTAAAATAATTATTATATTTGATGGTTTATTAATAATGTAGATTTTGATCACTTGAAACTCAGTCAGCTCTGTACATGATTGATTCCTCCATTACAAAACAAATGATCAGAAGCTACGGAGAGTGCAGTGTGCAAATATGTAATATGAAAAATCCTTCCAATTTAGGATATCTATCCATCTAAGGTGATGTAACAACCATAAAAATGATAAAATGTACTTTTACAAAAAAAAGTTTTGAAGTAAAATAGTGAAAATTATTAATACTTGGTAGATTATAATACAGATAAATCAGATTTTAAATTACCTACATCTTTTTGAAAATAGTAATTTCTATGATTAAAACCAGTTTCTAACAGCTAATTTTCTTATAACTTTTGTTCTAGTTACTCGATTTAAAATCCGTTTAAATGTGTTGTTACAATAATAAAGCTTTCATAAAAAAATATTAGTGCAAAAATATGGCCGTATTTTAAAAACTTCTATAATTTACTTAGATAGGAAAAAAAGAAAATGTTAACTGTTAAAATTATTGGTATGTCTTCATACGTAATCTTTTGAAACGATAATCATAGAAATGCAGAATCTCCTCAGATTTATAAACAAAATGCTCAGTCATGAAATTTTACCCATAAGAAAATATTACGTTCCTTCATTGGAAAAGTACCATTTCCATACTCGGATATCTATTGTTACCTCGATCGCTTCGCTCTTTCGGTAGCAATAGAAATATAGAAAAATAATTATTATCTGATGGGTTTCTTTTTTAATATCTGATTGACATATTTTATTTTTTTCGAACCATTTCTAACAGCCAATCATATTTGAGAAAAGAAAATTATGTCAAATCGTTATTAAAACAAAATTAATTGAAGGTTTTTACTGAGCACAAAATGACCCAAACAGACAAACAAGACTAAATTTTAGAATTGAATAACTTTTGACATAGACTTGATATTTTGCATATCTCTAACATGTGAGAAACTAAATTAGACATAATTTTAAAAATGATTCAGAAACCCTAGTCTGGAGAGAAGCAATTTTAGATTTAGATAGGTAGTCAATTCAACATTTCTGTTTAAAATTTGAAATATGAGCATAACGAAAAATTTTGACAGTTTGTGATCTACATAGAATACACTTTTAAAGGCATCTAAAAATAAATATTTTTTTACATTAAATCAGTGGTTTTTAAAAAAATAACCAAAAAGTCTGAAGCGGGGTTTAAACTCCTCCTACCCCGCAGAATCCGCTATTGCTCAACAATTAAAAAATAACAATATTATTTGTATGCCTATGAATTAGAACCACATATATATTATACAGATTTAATTTAATTCATGTTTGGACTGCCGTTTAGTTAGGTTTTAATCTTCTTAATTTGATTGAAATAATTATAATTAACAAATCACTAATCAATTTACTAAATTAACTAAACCAATATTTATAAAACACTTTGTCTGAAACAATATGTGTGTATGCGTACTAAAGTGGATGTTAATATAATTAATATAATGTAAATCAATAGCAGATTTGCCTGCCTAGTTGTGAATAAAAACCAAAAACTACAAAACTGCTGCTAAATACCTACAAAAAGGATGGACTGCAAATTGTTGAATTGTTTAGAATTTGGGAAATTCTCTCATTGCAGTTACCTAGTTACAGCAAATTCAGTGAGGATTGGAAAGGTTTGTTTTTGAATATTAAACTGTTCTAGTTTCTAAAGTATATGTCAACAAAATATAAAACATCTCTATTTAATAAACCCTTATCATCTATTTATAGAGAATCATGTTGGAAACATTGCGTAAATTCTTAACAGTCATGTGATGTCATATTATATAATTATCTATTACAATAAAAATATTTTAACAAAACATTCATTGTGAGTTCACAGCCGTATTATCTGCTTTCTGCTCTATCGACAATTAGAAATTCAATCATTCACAAAAGTATTGTATTTTCAAATGTTTTTCGAGGAGAGTCGTATTACCTATAATATGGTGTATTTGTTTATCTACTTGAGCTAATACGATCTATATATAGTAACAACTATGGAACAAATTATCTTTAGCATGCCATTACAAATACATGGATTTGATTATTTTCAAAGAATTTTAAGCCATATGTTATCCAACAGAAAAAAATTAACGCTCCTAAATTTCCATTTGGAACTTGGTAGGAAGCATACTAACATCTTCCAGGTTGTTTAATTTTTTAGCTAGAATAACTCGTCCCAATTATCTTTTTAAAAATTTGATTTACATCCACAAAAAAATTTATCTTTCGTTCTCAATACGTTCCTTAGAAAAGAGTTTATAAATCAGAACGGGTGCAAAGCCAAAAACTTCAAATATCCTTTTCATAAATAAGTTCTGAAATATTTTTTAAAACTCTCGTTGATTTGTATCATTGAACTGAGCAATATTTTCTGGATGTACTGTTTTGTTGGCATCAAGAATTTAATTTAATGGGAATAATCACATTGAAGCTATATATGTATGTATACATACATACATACATACAAAGTTAAATATTTATAATACATAGTTTATTTTCTTCTATTGCTCTTCTATTGCTCTTCATTCATTTAATATTAAAAATCAAATCAACCAAATGCTACAAAACTCAATCAGTGTAATTTTATTATTGCAAAGAAATGCTAGAATGCCATTTTGTATGTAAACAGTTCCTGTGAGCTTTGTGCACAAAGTAGTGGAAACAATGAAATATTTCACAAATCAAAGGAGATATTTAAATAACATTTAGGATAAAGTTCCTGCCCCTAATGGCACTATTACCTACATATAAAATCTTAAAATCCAATATTTCACATTTCTGAAAAGCATCATGCTAAATTCTAATAAGTATTCTTTCCAATTTCATCCATGCAATACCTAATTTAAGCAGACACGTTCTTATAAAAATCTATTCTTCTGTTAAGTTGTGAAATTATTTTCTTCTATTATGTTATATTTCATTGTATTTTAAGTTATAAATTACTAATGGCAACCAACTTTATATTGTATATTCGGGATTACATAGGACCTGCTAACATAATAAATAATATCATCAACCTTCTTTCATTATCGTATAGTTTTACACCATTCATACAAACTTAATAGTAGGTACTGTTGTGTCTTGCCTATTAATTTAGTTTTTTAGATAAAAACAATACTACAGTATCAAATACCAGTACATCTATCCATTCACAGTGCAATTCAATACGCAATTTCTAAGACAGCGATATAAAATACTATAAGTTACTATTGTCCAATAGGTATCTCACTGACTATGTAGATATTCCCATATGATATCAGGAATAAAACTGATATCATTAAAAAGTTTATGATTGCCTTCTTTTGTAATTAGAAACTTTATCTATTGTTAGTTTCTATTGACAATTGAAATATCATTAGATACAAATAATTAAAGCTAAGTAAAAATAACCTCTAAAGATGGAAAATAATGTATTCAATACATTTTATTATAGCTCCAAATGACAATATAAATTTATCTACAGTCAAATATTTTAGATTAACATACCTACCCAGTACTAAATTTATATTTTCAATATACTTGCAGAATGAATTTCAATTATTAATAGAAAACAAAGTCATGTCTATTTCGGAATTTGAAATTATTTTTATTATACAAAAAAACAAATAGAAAGGGAGGTATTTAATTTGTTGTTTCAGAAAAGCCCACTGACTGTCCACATGATGATTGCTGCCTTGTGCAAGAAATGAATCGGCTAACCGGAGGGTAAAATGGTTCCAAAATCTGAACACAGATCGGACACCCGATGTTGTTACTAAATCTCTCTTTGTGAAATGCCGACGGTGGACTAATCGGTAGCCGGTTCCAGGAATCATGCGTGGCTAGACTAAACGACGGCGATATTGAATGCTGATGGGAGCTCCGAACCCGGGCGACTTGCTGAACCAGGTTTCCTTGGATAGGCAATGTTTATTGTTGTTGTTGTTTTGCCCCGCAGCTATTGAGCAGGTTCGTTGGCCGAGATCCGACCAATCGCCTCAATGAAGGCAGCCATCTCAGCGGGTGAGATGCACTCGTGGTGATTCAAAATGGGAGTGCCCCATATCCTTATGCGCTGATGCGAATGAGCAGGGCAAGACAGGAAGAGATGATCCCTGTCTTCTTCGTCAAAATGACAGCTGTCGCAGGTGGCGTCAGACTCAAGCCCGATTATATTTCTGTACTTTTTCAGCAGGATGCTGTGACCGGTCCTGAGGGCCACAAGAGTGGTCCTGAGGGTTCTGGACATTCCGGCTTCCCAGGCTTTGCCGAGTTAC
>JAUYWI010064132.1:0-15373 GCA_034780595.1 Parotoplana pacifica
GACAGAGCATTTATCCACACTCACCACCATCAGCCACTGCTCACTCCACACTTCCTCCGCTGTTCTCTGCACCCTTATTGCCCCTTTTCTCACATCCTTACCAACCGCCCAGCCAACTAAGTCATCGGCAAACCCACTCACCCTCACTTCGTCCGTTACCCTCTCCAGGAGATCGTTGATAAAAGCCATGAACAGAATCGGCGATAAAACTGATCCCTGGGGAAGCCCTGCTGGAACGTTTGCTCTTTGCTCCACACACGTCTTCTTCCCCGTCAGCCACTTCTGTAACCAAGCTACCATCGTTCTACCCACTCGGAAACCCATCAACTTCCATAGCAGCCCATCCTTCGATACTTTATCATACCCTCTGTAGAAGTCAAACAGGGCCAGGACCGTCTTTTCCCTCCTCTGGAACCCGTCGTCAATCTCTTGAGAGAGCCTCAACAACTGCTCTTCCGTGATCCTGCCAGCCGGTACCCTGCCTGGAATTCGCTCAGCTTCCCGCTCTCCTCCCTCACAAATCTCAGGCTCGCCACCATCACCTTCTCAAACCACTTCACCATGCAAGACGTCAGGCAGACAGGTCGATACGATCCTACGTCCGCTGGGTATTTCCCTTCTTTCAGAAGCGGGATAATTTTAGCCTTCTTCCAGTTTTGTGGCACTTCTGCTACCTTGAAAGTCTTACAAAATAGCACCTGGAATTATTTCACCGCCTCCTCCTGTAGACTACAAAGCAGTCTAGGGTGAATGTCGTCCATACGCGCAGCCTTCCTCTCGTCCATTTCCTTCAACCCTGCCTTCACTTTGTCCAGGCTAAACTCACTACTCTGTTCCCCTTCCGGGCCCTCTTCCAACTTCCTGGCCTTCACTCTCCTCTTCATACCATACCCCGATGAGTTTTCGGAATCTTAACAATGCTGACCCTCTCGTACTCCCTCGCAAACGCATCCGCTTTCGCCTTGTTCGTAACCATTCATTTCCCCTTGTGGACCAGAACCAGAACGGCTCCTTCCACCTTGGCCTTCTGACTACTATTACTAACCCCTTTCAAGACCTCCCATATTTTCAAAACGCTGGCTCCCCTCTCAAGGTTTTCTCTCCACCTCTTCCTATTCTCTTCTCGGATCAATTCAGCCACTTTCTTCCTGGCATCTTTCGCTTCCTCTTCCTCCGTCTCCTCACTCAGCTCATCTCTCTTCTCAATCTCTTCCATAATATCTGCGTTCAACATCTCCTCATTCCTGTACCTCATCAGCTTCTTCCCAAGCCATCTCTTCGCCGCTTGGAGATCACACTTTCTCAATTCCTCCTCCATCCTAATCACATTCATTCTCTCCCACTGCACGCTTTCCACTCCCTCCTTGACCGCCGTACTGTACTTCTCCCTGTCGGCCATCTTCCAATCCCAAATCAGCCTCTTCTGAACTTGGACTTTCATCCCGTCTTCCATGGACAGAAGGATGGGCTTATGGTCTGATCCCATACTGCCATCCAGGACATTCCATTGCCACTTCGACGTCCAGTCCGTACTGCACATCGTGACGTCTGGTGACGAAACTCTCCCCGTACCCCTATCCACTCTGCTGATCCCCCCCATCATTCAACACCATCCATCTCCTCTCCTCCCACAAGTACCACTCCCCTCTAACCCGGTGGGATATAAACATTCACGAACTTCCATCTTTCATCCTTGCTGCCCAACAGCTCCACTCCCTGCACTTCAATCCCGCTCTCCTTTAAACATTCCGGCATCCTTAAACTCTGGTACTTCAGCTACTTCTTCACAAGGATCACCAATCCTATGCAGCTGTTATGCTCTCTGTCAGGTGCTGACATATTTCTCAACTTTCTCGTTTCATTAATCTAACTGTTTAGCGCCCATTCATTAACCAGCTGTCATAAACTTTTTTTAATAAATTAGCAGTGAAAAAGCTGGAGTATATTTACATAAATCTGCCACGAGGAACATAAGAAAATAGAAAAGGATATGATTTAGTTGAAATGAATAAACCGATGTTATAACACTCTTTATTGATTGTTGAAATAGGAACAAATTGTATCTGGTACATTTTTTCCTTTTTCAGAGAGCAATGAATCACTAGCAAAGGAAAACTTTGATTGGCAATGTAAGAATACCATGATGTACTTTCTGAAAAGGGGAACGTTAATGACCATTGAATTATTAATGTTCTATTAAATGTTTAATAGGATTATTACAAAATATGAGCTGCTTCGCTAAAAATTGCGTTTTCTCTTCGCAAAATAATCTTCATTTAGGATTCGATGCACTATTTATTCATCTATATATTTAACATTAACGCAATTTTTATTTCACTTAAACAAGAGGATTCTTCAATTATTTCTGATATCTGATCAATTGCATTTTTTCTAGTGTCACTTACTTTACATCCAGAACCAGGAGAACGCTCAAATGTTGTTCTTGTTCCATCATTTAGTTCTTTCGTTATTTGTTGGATTCTTCGTAAATTTGGTGCTTCCCCCGGCCAAGATGTTTCCAACATTTCATGAGCATTCACAGAACTTTTACCACTTCTTCTAAACGACTCTATTAAAAAAATCATTCGGTCGTAAGTAAAATCCATATCAATTCATAGGTATGACAAACTGAATTCAAATTTATGCAAAACTGTATGCAAATTTACTTCAGAATATTGATATCTACATAGATATCCACATCGAAAAATATATTAATCGATATTCACCTAAATCGTATATAACGTTTTGAGACACACTCTCATATTTATGAATCTATTATATAGCTGGGGAAAGTAGAATTCCATAGAATGTAAAAAACGAAATTTTTAGCGAAGCAGCCTATATTATAAATATATTACGCTCCATATTTATTCTCAGAGTTCATATTGGTAATCATTGTAAACATTTGAAAAAAATGTGTTGAAATATATTGAAATATTTTACTGTCGTACCAATTATAGAAGTAACCTACCATACTCTAATTGTTGGTCTTTAAATTTCAAACTTAACCACACACAGGTTTCTTATTGGACCATTAATTAATTTGAACCAGTGGAGTGGGAATCATTGTATAAATTTATTGCTCAGCAAGTGATTTTAAAGTCTCTCTATCATTTGCCTCTTTCTCGGTTTTTTAAATTTATTTTACTTGTCAACATACTCAAAAAGTAGTACAAAATAAAGTGTAACAGATTTATTTAAAAAAATGCAAACTATTTTGAATATCCAGTAAATGAAATTTCCATTTTTTGGCAATAGGTCATCTGGACGGTACAAGCATCCCAACCATTTTAACAACAGAAACTAGGGAAGCTATAAAGCAAACACCCACAGGACGTTTCTCAGGCACAGACAACGTCACCTCAAACGATCTCAAGCTGTTTCTGGAAACTACAGTCCTATAGGTCTCCTTTCTATTATCTACAAAATCTTCTCCAGAATTCTGCCAAAACGTATCAAACCTATTTCCAGAAAGGAACAAGCAGGTTTCAGAAGCGGTTACTCAACGATCGATCACATTCACACTGAAAGACAAATCATCCAGAAACACAATGAATACAACATCCCTTTCTATCTCTTCCTCTTCATCGACTTCCAAAAGCAGTTTGATTCTGTTGATCATAATATAAATCCTCTTTTAATATCACTGCATCAACCATCAAATTATCAAAATCATACAAGACATCAACACACACTCAAAAACAACAATCAATATTTTCAACACTCCTATAGTGATAGACATACAAGAGGCGTACGACAAGGAGACGTTATCAGCCTCAATCTCTTCACGGGCCTACTCGAATCCTTATTTAGAATCCTCAATTTCGACATCAATGAAGGCATCGATATAGATGGTGAACAGCTATACTGCCTTGCCTTTGCGGGCGACATCTTCGTACACGCTCACAGCTCCTCAGCATTAGAAAGCATGCTATCCAAAATCAATCTCGAAACAACTAAAACAGGTCCGTCTGAGAAAATAACAATGGGTGGCTAACAGAAACCTCAATGAAAGTATCCAACTGAAAAGTAACATCAAAAGGATAGACAACCAATGGACTTCAAAGGCGGCGCAGTGGTGCCCTTATGGCTCGAACAGAAGGAAAGGCAGACCAATTATTAGATGGGAAAATCCCCTAACTGTCAAATACACTTGGAACCATGTGAATGCTGGAAAAGTTATATCAGCCCTGAAAGAGATCTCCGAGCAAAGATAGAAATAGAATTCTGAACGATCTATGCTCAAAAAGTGAGAAGGCCGCCACAAAAGTTGGTGTCAAGGAAAATCGACAGAAACCAACTGGCAGACAGATACATCGAGAAAACCGCCCTTCAAATACACCCTCAATTCCTCTTCTTGGTGTCATTGTAATCGAAATGGAAATACGATTTAACCGCTTAAGTTGCAGTACTTGTAGTTTAATTATTGCTGAATCCCTTGAAGAGGATGATATGTCCACGTTGACTGAAACAAAGAAAGCAGATCTTCACAATCCAGATCTGGCATCAGTCGAACTGGGCTGTTGAAAAATAAAATGGAAAAGTATCGTTGAAACTGAAAGACTTACAAGTTTATTTGCTGCATTATCTCTTTGTGATGAGATTGCCAAACTTAATTTTTTTGCTAAAAATTGCTGAGACTTTGCCAATTACCAGCTGTGAATGCAAAAGAAGCTTCTCAACAATGCGTCGTCTCTCTGGGTTTGTTTAGAGCAACAATGTGAACAAGCAGACGTCTGTTGCTTTAGCACTCGTGAATATTCATTACTCTCGAACAATTGATTTATCAAATCTTGTTTATGAATAAATATAATAATAACACAAGAACCAGGACATATGGTGGTCTAATTGATCCTGCTGGTACATTTACTCATTCGTAAAATATTTTCTTATATTTTTGTAAAACATATTTTTCAATCAAAAACAGCAACTTTAATTCCATTCAATATTATTGTATACCTTACAAATAACAATTTTTATTTTTATCTTTATATAATTTAACTTTTAATATATCAGACAATTGAAAAGTAAAGTAAGTCGCCTGATATTAGGACCTCTCTACAGGTAGATTTTGATGTAATCTTTTATCTTATTGTAATATTACAATTATTATTACCTACATATCAATCATTTGGTTTACTGCGTTTAGACTTACTTATTATTGTATACGATGTATTTACATGTTGCTACCCATACATATTGTGTTGTAGATTCCTAATCATTTATTATTATTAATGTTATAAGTTTATAACATTTAATGTTTACTAAAAAATTATATTTTAAATATTTATATACAAAATAACACTATTTTATTAGATGTTTTTAAGAGTTATAATAAAAATATTATACTACTTATCTGTATTACTCGCAAGTGATAGCCCAGGACAGCTGTTTGGGCCTTGTTGGGCCTCATCAGCTAGGCATAATCACTGCCTAAGATATATAAAATGTTCGTATCTTTCATATCAAAGCATAAAAGTGAAGAAAATTTGCTTATTTGCATAAGAAGAGAAAAAGTAGAAGATATTGTCCAAAAAAGTATTGGAAGCATGTTTATTTATTAAAAGGCACTCACGCTGTCAAAGCAGGTCCTGGCCAATTATGTGTATGTAATTTTAGCCAAATTGAAAAATTAATTAAGAAAAATATATCAATTTTTTGCCATTTCTAACGGATTTTAGATCAAATAAAGAAAAACTAAAAAATGCACTAAATTTTTGAAAGCGGTTTTTTAATCAAGGGCATTATGTGTATGTAATTTTAGCCAAATTGATCGAGCCGTTTAAAAATAAATTTGTAACACATCTTTGACACACACCACGTCTATGGGGAAAATATACCCATCACCATGGGATAATTTGATGTCTATGGCAAAATATACCCATTACCATGGGATAATTTGATGTCTATGAGGAAATAAGTATACCCATCACCATGAGATAATTTGATGTCTATGGGGAAAATATACCCATCACCATGAGATAATTTGATGTCTATGGGGAAAATATACCCATCACAATGAGAAGGTATCAATTTCGTAAGAATTCGAGTGTTGAATAGAAATTAATAACCAGAATAAGTAGTAACCAGTAAATAAGTTAACCAGAATAAGTAATAACCAGTAAATAAGTATCGGAATCGATTTCCATATTTTAAACATGCAGTCGGTTGCCTAGCACCGGCTAAATGGTCCCTCCTGTTATCTCTGACAACACTACGTTCTTTCTCTCAGGTTTTGTTGTTGTCCAAACATCCCTTTCTCATAGGATTTTTTCCTTTCCTTTGACAATTTTTACCATACCGTACTTTTCCCAACGTCACCTTAATGTACCTTGTTAAATACTACATATAGCTATAGGTATACTTGTATAATATGTATAAAATATATAATTGGTTTCATTAAAAGTTCCCATAGCAACTAGGCTCTGAGAACAAAAGAAACTGAATAATATTGATCACTATTAGCCATGGAGTTGGTGTGTGCAAAACAAGACACAGACATGTCTGTGTGTGTGTGTGTTGGAACCTGGCAAGTTAGTTGGGAGGGGTGTGGTGAACACTAGACTACAGTTGCTGATAATAGATATCATGGAGTTGTCATGTTGGAACCTGGCAAGTTAGTTGGGTGTGGTCTAATTCCTTTTCCAAATCATTTCTGTGATACCGTGGCAAAATACTAACGTCTGGCGTTGATGCCATTAATACACCGACTTTATTAGTCAAAGTGTATTTTAGTTTGCTGGTTCTTTGTTAGTTTTATTTTACAACTTCACTAAATATTAGTAATTAAAACATGAAATCAGTTTTGGGTATTCGCCTCAATATAAGAATGTTATTATGTATTTAGATAAATCACATTTTAAAATATTAGAGCTAACCCAGTCAATGAATAACTCAACATAAATACGTTACATTCAAATTCTTAAATATAAAATTTTAGGACTTTAGGCGAAAACTCTTTCTTCTTATCATTAAATGCATTCACCATCTTTTATTTAATAAAATAACATTCCTTCATCTTTCAAGCGCTCTGCCGTTCACCTTTCAGCTTCCATCAAACCAGCCTTTCCAAAACAGACTTTTGTCTTCTATTTCCAAACTGGGTGAATCTTGGGCTTCTTCAAAGACTGCTGCTCTCTTAAATTCTGCACTTTCTTCTCTGAAAGTCCACTTTTTGTTCCAAATCTAATTTTTCTTTAATTTTCTCGCTCTCAGTTAAATGGGCTTCTAATAACTTCTTAAGGAAACCATTCAGCAAGCGGAGGATCTAATAAAAGTAAATATAATTTCAGTTCAATCGAACTCCAAAAAACGTCCTCGCTCTCCTTCACCAATTTCTTCAAATTCATCTCTATTTGGCACTTCAATTTCTCCATCTAATTCACCTTCAGTTGTTCGTGCCACGTTTCAGCCTACATCTCCATCTAAGTCACCCTCTGGTCACACCACTTTTTAGAGGTTCCTCTTTCCAAATCTCCAGCATCCTTCTCTCATACTAATCGTCTGTTGAATTCTCCTCCTCATGTCTCTCGTCCTCTCCAAATGAAACGTGGTTGTTCTCTTATTTCTCACATTCCAGTTCCTATTAATAAACCTAAAATTCACCCAATCACTAATCTTCTACCTTTAAAAAAAACTACTGTTATTTTCTTATCGTCCTGAAAGGGTAAATATTCTGAGTTCATCTTCTCCATCTTATGCTGCTATTACCAAAAAACGGTTTTACAGTTCACTTCCAGTAACGTCACCAGTGTTGTCTACATTTTCACCCCCATGTAGAGCACCTTCTAAAAAAAACTTTATTTGAAAACCTTTTCACAAAAAGCAATTATCTAACAAACATTCAACTTTAAACTAATTTATCAAGCTGTTTTACAGAGCTGTAAATCCTTTTTAAATTTATGTAACTTCTATTAATATTTCTACTGCTCTTTCCAATTTATTTTTTCTTTTTGCCCTACTCCTAAAAGGATTAGAAGTTCTTTATTTTACAGAGGCTTTCATAATTTGTTAGGTAAACTTGAATATGTCGGGATAATGCTTTCCTTCATAAGTTTATTTCAAATCCCGTTTCAGTAAAATTAAAATTAATAATTTTTATACTCCTTCTAAGTTATTTCTAAATCGTTATAAATCTATTTCTCTTTGCAAATCTCAGTTCCAACACTTTTTAACTTATAGGAAGCATAATCTTTCTGATGATAAACAATTTGCTCTTTCTGCTATTCAATCCAACCCGAATATTATTATTAAATCAGCAGATAAAAGTTCTTGTTTTGTTATTTTAAACAAACATTATTATATCTTTGAATGTCATAGACAATAAATAATCCTTTATTTTATAAAAAAACTCTCTGCTCCCGGTTATCCACACACTGCTAAAATTGTTTCTATTATTTTCCATTCTCTTTATAATAAAGGCTTTGTCTCCAGTATCCAACTACACGATCTTCTTCCTCCCAATAAACCTAGACCCCGTTTATTTTATATTCTTCCAAAAATCCACAAACCTTCAAGTTGCTGGACAATCCCATATATTCTTCCATCTGGTAGACCTATTTTTTCTGATTGTGGCAGTGAATCTTACGCTTGTTCTGCTTACATTGACTCTTTTTTACAACCTTTAGTTAAGAAATTTCCTAGTTTTATTAAAGATTCCGATCATTTTCAAACTTTTAGTAACAAGTCGTTTCCAAAATGTTGATTTCTTTTTACCTTAGGTGTTGAGTCAATGTATACAAATATCCCTTTGCTGTGTCAAACAGATGTTTTCACTTTTTCCAGACTCTTCCAGACCTTCCTCTTCGAATTTAACTTTGTTGGATCTTTGTTTACGCAAAAAAGATTTCTATTTTCTTGATTCTGTTTACCTTCAGATCAAAGGCACAGCCATGGGCAAACGTTTTGTCCCGTCTTTCGTTAATATTTATATGTTTTTCTGATATAAATTTGAGTAATACATCATTATATTGATTTCTAAATACATATAGCACCAATATCTGCAACGGAATATTGATCGTTAGAGAATCATGACTATCACCACTACACGGTAATTAGTAGGTAAATATTAATCATTATCTTGTCTGTCAAAATTATGATAAGTTCGTAGAATCACCCAGAATTCATTGTGCTAGATCAACGATTAGTATCTTTTTTAAACAATGAAAATATATAAGGTATTCCTGAAAAAGTCAAGGTTATATCTTGAAGAATTCAAATTTTATGGTCATTTTAAATTTACTGGAAAAACATATTTATTCCAACAAAATTGACATGATTATGTACAAAAAATAACATCAATGTGTAGGTACATTGAAGAATGTTATGTTTAAATCTTTTCAAAACAATCTCATTACACGCAATGCACTAATTGTGCATGCGTTCAAACCAATTTTGAAGCAGATCTGCCATTCTTCAATGGAGATTGAATCAACTTCTTTGATGAAGGTTTGATCCGTTTCATTCTCGTTGTTGAAAGCCTGACCTCTGAGAACCTTCTTCACATTTTAGGGAAAACAAAAAAGTCGCAAGGAGCCAGATAGGGACTGTAGGGCGAGTGCTTCAGCAACTGAACATCGTGGTCTGCAAGCCAGAATGTGGTGTTTGAGCTCTGTGGGCGGGCGCGTTGTCATGGTGGAGAATGATAGGTTGTCTTACCCCTTTCATCGGTGCTGCATTCATTAGTATTGGCAAACATGTTGTGGTATACCAATGGGATGTGACTGTTGCATTGTTTTTGAGAGGGACAGTTGAGATATGACCAATGTGGCCACCATCTTCTTGGCTTGGCTACGACCGCGGCCAAACTTCTGTGGAGGTGGTTGAGCGGAAGATTTCCGTTGCATTGACTGCTGTTCACTTTCCGGATCATAGCGGTAGATCCATGATTCGTCTCCCGTGACTAAACTGTTAGTAAATCGAGGATTGCCATTTCGAGATACCTACGTATTGTAGCTTGGCACCAGTCAACTCGATTCATTTTTGTTCGTCATTGAGTTTGTGAGGAACCCATCTTGCTGAAATCTTACTGAGTTTGAGCTGGTTGTGGATAATTTCAGAAACACTCCCTTTGGATATTCCAACAAGATCAGAGAGTTTTTCCAAGCTAATCGGTCCATCTTACTTGATTAATGCAGCCACGGTGTCTTCTTGCACAGTAGTGGTAGTGTCTGTGGTTTGCCTGACCTGTCGCCGTCATCCAGAGAACTTCTTTCACATCGGAATTCGTAGAAGTAATATTAGTTTCATGGTAAACCAATTTTTACTTAGCCAATATGGCAGCTGGTCTTTTTAACAACACATCCACCATAGAACTATTTGTAGACAGTTTGGATGGCAGCAGCATTGTTGTTAAAAGCAGCTGTAAATCGGTTATGTGAGTCTCGTGGTTTTGAACCGATCTTGTAAACATGAAACATCATAGCACAATAATCACTATTTTCTAAGTTGGTGAAATAATGAAATTAATCACACAGTTTCTAATCATACGACTTGGAAATTTAAAATTTAAATTATAAAGCGATACAAACGACGTTACCATTGGCAGCCTCAACAAAAGTTAGAAAAACATGTATAGTTTATGGTGTTTTAAGTATTTTATAGCTTTCTTTAATTAAATATATATCGTTTAGTTATTTTAATGAACTAATTACAATATTCTTTGAACACATGCTACCTAATAGAGAAAAAGAGCGAAATAATATTAACTTTCTATTTTAAATTGAAGCTCAATATGGTGAAAATAAATAGTATTTATTTCATCAATAAACTGCATTATACACCAGTTATTAAAAGAACTATTTTCCCTCATAAGTATATTTGAGTAGGTAAATTTCATTATTATTTGGCTCTTTTTTGTACATCAACCTCTATCGAGAAATGTTGGTATGACGGCCATCTAGAATATAAAGTGCTTACCTGCCATTGGCGCCGGGAAATATTCCATATTGGGGGGCACATAGAGTCGCAATAAGTCGAATTAGTACTCCCCCCCCCAAAAAAAAAATGTTTCAACATATTTCATTATCCTCAGTTTAAATAGCTACAATTGGTACACTATAGTAAACATTACATTTTACATGTGGTAAATATGATATACGTACATACATTTATTTCAAGAAATTGAATTATAATGTTTTACTGAATTAATGTTTGTTGAAAGAGAATGAATACATGCTTGGCTAAATCATACAAAATTTATATAATTGCACATAATTATATATTTCATATAAGTACATATAATTATATCTATTCAGAGAAAATGAAAAAAAATAAACATGGATGAATATATATGGTTTAAACTATTTAACACTTAACACATAAAAAAGGTTAAACTGGCATGTATAATTACACCGATATTGAGTTTTGAGAAACTGAATAAAAGTGAATGAATAATATAAATAATAATGGTTAATACACCAAAAAAGTTTCGACATCTTTCATTTTGAGAACAAAATTCGGAAGCAATATGAACCAAATCCAATGAATCAGTTTTATTTTTGAATATGTTGAGAATCATACAGTAATTAAGTCACTGTTTTGAAATTGTACTCCGTAAATATGTTTTTACATGTCTGAGTACAGAAAACGTATGCTCAGCACTTGCTGTCATGACAGGAATGGTGAGATAAATCTTTAACAGAGTGTGTATTTCACCAAGTAAAACTTTACTCACAGATTGCTCATTCAGAACATCACAAATAGTTTGAACTTTAGTTACTGTTTTCAATTTTTCATTAAATAAATCTGGAAGCATTTTTAACTGAATCGAAAATTTGCCGAAGTCCAAATCTTCTGCATATGTATCCATAATTGATATGGGAATATCCACGAAGACACCATTTGCAGCATTAATAAGGAAGTTCTGTGTCTGTGTTCTGCAGAAGTTTAACCTCAAGAACCCACTACAGTTTATCTTGGTGATAAACATTGACTGCTTTGATCCCAGTGTGCTTGACAGTTCATCAACAGATACATTAGAGAGTGAATTTGAAAAGTGTCTGGAGGTGTTGATTTTGAGAGGTCAAATGGCAGTAGAGTCTGGTGACATGGTTTTTTTTAGCAATATAAGTCATTTGCCAATGATCCAGCTATGAAACCAGAACTTTTTAGAGTGGGAGCTCTAGAAGATTTTGACAAAAATCTTGATCAGCTGTTTTATGGCCTTTTAGATGCAAAACATGAGTTATGGACTGTGATTAAGAAGCTCTTCTTCCTCAGCCATGGCCAAGCTAGCATTGAGCCATCATTTTGGATAATAAGCAAATGTCAACATTTAATTTACAACAACACAACCTTGCTGATGACTTGTGAAAGACAATAACATTTCTGTTGGCAGCATTGATAATGTCACAATTTCCAAACAGATGATGGATGAGATTGCCATGGCCAACCACAGATATAAGGAGTACTTACTGCAGCAAAAGATAGCTGCAGACAAGGTTACTACTCTCAATAAATGAAATTTGTGTGAAGAAGAGGTTGCAAGGCTCAAGAAATGCCACAAATCCTTAGAAATGGACATACAGTATCTGAGAAAGTGACCAACTCAAGTTCAACTGTTTTGTTCAAAGAGGCACATGCTTTGAATTCACAGGCTTGTGAAATGAAGAAAAATATAGTTGATCTCAGTAAGATGATCAAACAAAAGGAACTGGACCTACAAACTGAGTGATATGTCTTGTTTGTAATGTGGACTTAGAGAACTTAAGGCATGTGCCTATTATATTGAAACTATAAAATTTCAATATTTGTTTGATCCACTATTGGTCTATGCTTGACCATAACTGTAGAGTATTTGTGGTAATTGAAATGTACATATGCATATGATAAATTACTATATCTAGTATTGGGCTTGTCAGTTATTTTTGATTGCTAATTTGGTGTTGTTTTTCACTTGATTATCATTATCATTATTCATTCTATCATTAAAATTATTTTTTCATTATTTGAATTGCATTTAGGTAGCTACTCATATATTTTCACACATGCATATTAATAAATGCCTAATACCTACATTTATTTTGATATGTACAAAGGAAATTCATTATATTTTAGAGATAATTTTTAGGGCTTCTGTGGATGTATGTACAATTAAATTCCTACTACAAAGTATCAAGTCAGGATATCCACAATTCATGCATACTGATATTAACCTTTCTGGGCTATTAATAATTACCTTTTTGTATAATACTTATTAATTAAAATGTATATAAACATAAAACTGGTGATTTTAATTCAGGTTGGGAAAAATATCTCTTTTTAATATCAAATATTTATTAAAAATAATTTAAAATTTTTTTATTTTAGATGTTCTAGACCATTTATTCAGGTTGATTATTATAGTGTTTTACCCTTCTGTGGAATGTCCAGAAAAGGAAACTATAATTCAAAGAAGAACCTAGAAGAAAAACAAATACTGTTGAAGAAAATTTGCCTGTTTTAGGAAATAAGCAAGGACTATATAGTTTCTTGTCAAACCTGTTGCTAACAAAACTCAATAGACATTTCCACTGATTATATTGGAATCCAAGTAAATTAAATATATTCTACCTAATGTTTTTCTATTTGATAAATTAAATAAATCAGTGTCTTCAAATTTAGTTAATCTTATGTCTAACAGATCACTATTTACTTTTTAAAGATAATTCAATACAATTGAAACAACACAAAGTGACAGAAATCTTGGAATAGTACTTCATGAAAATCTTTCTTACCATATACAAATTTTTATTTTTATGTTAAATAACATATTTGTGGTTACAACACTATACTCTGGTTTATCTCTAAATGAAATATCTCTTTATAATGTTCCCAAAATAATGCTGCTAATCCTATTTTGAAAAATAATTGTATTACACATGAAAAGAACTAATAGCTTTATATTGGTCACTATCAAGAAGAGAATAATGTTTAAAGGATGTGTTTCTGTTCATAGAATAATAAATATTAAAAGTCCAAAATTTCTAATAGATCCTATTCCTATACATAAATCATCTTTATCTACAATATATTCTGAAGGTCCATCATTACTTATGCCCATAGCCAGCTACAGATCATTTGGGGCCATAGCATTTAACCACCTTTACCATATAACAATTTCCCAAAATTGATTGAGAATTTGCTAAATAAGCTAAATGAAAATATTTTACAGACTTTGCACAAGGTAACTGAATTGATTAGGCTGAAAGAATTACCTATTAATGTTTGGTGTATATTGGCACCTAAAATCGCAAGCATTTATTAATTTTATTGCTGTGGATCATATAAAAATAATTCTATTAAAATGTCAGCTATGGTGTTATAAACCCATAGTTCATTTTAAGAAAGTCAACCCAAAAATGTATATCAAGTATGTTTTTTATGGACTAATGACATTGTCATTGTCCACACCTACAATAACAATTCCCAAATTATTGGCAAACTATTTTTTGTTTGTCGAGTTGATATAATCACTAGTTTTTTAATAAAAATAATGAATATACATAATATACATTATAAAATAAATTTATTTCTTAGAAAGTGTTCACTGCCTTTGACAGTTTTCTATTAAATTTATGTACCATATTGCATTTCTAAATTTTATCATACATGTTTAAAAAATAGATTTGTATGGTCATATCTTTTTTGGGGGAGCTGTGAATAAAATTATGATTTGTTTTTTTAGAGAATCTGAAAAGAGAGTTAGTGTATTGGTCTTATAAAACTAGTGAAAATATTATAGATTTTTTTGGTTAACATTGTAAATTTTTGTGATTAATTTCATGTTAATTTTGGTGGATGTTTGTAGAGATGAATTGTGGTGATGGTGATGATGATGTTCAGCTTTCCAGTTATGCTCTTGAGGCATTGAAGGAATTTTACTTGGAAGAAGCTGCTAACAAGGAGAAAGAAGATCAAGGTGCTCAACCAGGGGAGGACTGGGTTCGTATATGAGGAATGTGTTGCTAGGATTGGGTTTAGTATGTAAAGTTGGTGCTTTTGATTAGGTACACAGGAGGGGTGTCCCTAAAATAATGTGACCAATGCTATAATTATTTTTGGTTTGAAATAATTATTGATATTCATGTTGTTAGATGTCTATGTGGTAGGGAATATATGTATTAAATTTTGGAAATTAGCGCTCTCTGTGGTTAGATATTCAATTTTGAAATTTTATAGTTTAATCTATAGATTTATCGATTTTACAGGGGATACCCTCAAAGCCATTTCAAAAGACTGGCTCAGATACAAGTTGAGAAAACTGGTATCTTCTTCTTAATTCTGGACCGGGGGAGCCCCAGCCATCCACTGTCCATGGCCAATTCTCTCCAGAAACTGGATCATCCTTGGGGGGGGGTTGCTGAAATTTAACTCAAAGCTGGGTCTTGTGTCG
>JAUYWI010064143.1:0-15367 GCA_034780595.1 Parotoplana pacifica
TATACTCCTTCTATTAGTACGTCTCCTATTACTCCTTCCAACACAACGGCTCATTCTACTCCTTCTACCACAACGGCTCCAGTCTCCACATCGTTAGCCACAGATGCAACGCCTTCAGTTTCCACATCATCGGCCTCATCTGGTCTATCTGTTTCTGTCTCATCAGATATTTTTGCATTCCCAAAACCAATAGATGATCCTGGATACGCCACTGTTTATGGTGAGAAGTTCATCTTGTCAATACCCAAAATATGATGAGAGATAATAGAAAAAGTTTGATGTTTTGCAATATTGGAGTGACCCTAATATAAACCGCACATAAAATCTTATGTTTTTATCTCCACTGTTGAATTGCAAAGATATTAATTTAAGGAGGACGAATAGCATCTTAATAGATACATAGGTTGCTACAACTGCTAAAACAAAATGGCTACTGTTTATTAGGTAAAAGTGATATGATTGGTTCATTTCATTTATTAAAAATGTATTTTACAAGCAAATACCTATTCATGCTACTACTTGATAATAGAAAATAGTTATTCAATAATGAAGGCTATACATATTTTATAAAAAAAACAAATGAGCCAATCATATCGCTACTAGATGCGTTGGGCGCCGCCACACCTTTGAGCAATTAGCTGATTGCTATGGCTATTTTATATTGCTATGTAAGTAAGTTTTAAGTGAATTACTTGCCAAATTTCATAAAAATAGTAATAGATGCTATTGCTGCTTTCTTTGATCGGTATTAGAGATGGAAATAGAGATTTCGAATTAAAACTACTACAATCAATAGATATAGGTATGTTTCTTTAATCTCTCCCCTCTAATTGAATAAAATGAGAGAAATAGAATATAACATAGTCTTAAAAATTGAACATTTTTTATTTAAATAAAAAAATATTGTATGTAAATTTATAATAAAAATAAATAGGTAGGTATAAAATATAGGTTGGTAAAACAAATAAAAAATGTATTACACCATTCAATTGAAACAAGGGACGGTCAACTTAGGGATGTGTGTGCCACCAGGGACATACTAAAACAGTTATGTATGTCCCTGTGTGCCACTAGCTAGTTTTAAAGGGCATTTTTCATATCTCCGAAACCACTGAACCAATTGATTTAAGTTATCGAGAAATTATTTTTAAATTCGAAGGACTACTGGTTTTGGACTGGCTCAAAAGGTCCAATAAAACATAAATTATGAATGGAGAAGAATTGAACAATAACTTTTGATAATTTAATGATTCAAATATTAGTTAGCAATTAAAATTTACGACACTATGTTAGGTCTCCGCAAATTTGATCTATAAAGCCGACAGTTTATTTTTCACATTTGTTAGATAGCAATGCCATATTTTAGAATTATATTGATGTTTGTACTTTAACAATTGAAACATCAATATAAATGGCTCAACAAAAAATAGATAATTCCAATTTTTTTTGACTGAAAGATGTGAACGTTAGTGATATAATTCTAAACATGGCATTCATATCTATCATAAATTTTGAATTAAAAACCTAAATCTGAAAAATCAATAACTGTCGGCCCTACAAGTGTGATTCAAAAGTCCCCCATGTTTCTTGAAAATATAATTGATTATCAATTTTGTGTGCAAAAGAAATCGATAGTTTTGGTCAAAATCACTTATGACCAAAACTATCGATTCTCACCCCCCCCCCCAAAATGATAATCAATACTTTAAATATTGTTTTTTTCAATGAATCTTACCAAGGTACATGTGCACAAAAGTTTAGCTCAGATCATCGATGGGAGGTATGAAATTCAAAAGTGGTAGTGACTTGTTTAAGAAGTGCAGTGGACCACCCTGTACAATGAGTCAAATAATTGTGAATCATTGAATATCAAAAGTTCATATCATTGTTTAATTCTAGTCCATTCAAAGTTGTTTTCGGCCTTTTGAGTTCAAATCAATGTTCAAAATTCAGATTAATTGGTTCAGTAATTCCAAAGATATGAAAGTTAGCGGCAAACAAAAGAGGTGACAGTCCCTGATTGAAGCAAATATTGTTGCAACTACCGGTAAATGAACAACTTTCTTTTTTATAAAATAACATAGTCTGATGTGATGGATTTCTTTTCTAATTCATTTACTTTAAATATCCTTGCTAGGGGCTGATAACCTAATCAGGTCCAACAGGAAAATTCTCCAACTGTAGATATCCAAAAAATACAAATCCAATTTTTTTGCGCCATAATAAACAAAATTGAAACATATTTTAGCATTCAAACAAAATGTAAAAATTTATGTATATAACAATTGAAAAAGAAAATAGTGGTTGCAATATCAAATGCCAACCATAAAACCACCGATTTCTACATAATAAATAGAAATTGGTACATAAAACCAATTTCTATTAAAATGATAGG
The DNA here is from genome assembly GCA_034780595.1 of Parotoplana pacifica. Lineage (NCBI taxonomy): Eukaryota > Metazoa > Platyhelminthes > Proseriata > Otoplanidae > Parotoplana > Parotoplana pacifica. The sequence goes on from JAUYWI010064143.1 coordinate 2,396, forward strand.
AAAGATATTTTGGCTAATTGCGCATTATGGCTACAGGTACTGAAATCAATGTTCGTTTGACAAAATACGTTATATATACAAAATCCAAATACTTGTTTACAACGTTTAATAAATGTTATAGGTACCTACTTAATCACAATGACTATTAAACATTTGTTGAAAAACTTTTCAAAAACTAGAATCACTCTTGATGTAATTATACATCAAAGATAGAAAAGTTCGATGTTTATTATACATTGAAGGTAGAAAAGTTCATAACAAACAAAACATTACCTACTTGTCGTAAGTTCGCTGAATCAAAAATTAAATAAAATACAGACATGATTGGAACTATATTATGCAAAGTTTAATAACCCAGGTAGCATTGTTGGAGTGTTCACAGAAAATAATATCTGATATTGTGATGTTAGTGCAGTGTTATCAGAATAAGAAACTATTTTTTGTCTTACATAACAAATGATTGATTTCATTTCTTCAGACTATGTGACCACATTGACCTTAAATTTTAAACAATCGATCCATCTTGTTGTAGTCAATTTTTTAAAATAATTATCTAATATTGACTCCAAGTTTTGATTTTCATCAACTATTTGAAGTGTAAGACAAAAATGCAGAGCATCGTAGATTCATATGCCGATGAATATTATCCATTAATTTTAAAATCTCATGGACTGCGAGAGCCTTACTTATGGAGTTCATAATGCGCATCGATTTGATTTAAAATTGGTACACATGTACGTCCGATTCAATGCAACAAATAATAATATACCTTTGTATATAAAAGCTAAATGTATTGTTAAATTTTCAAAGAATATTTTTATGGATACTTTTTCTCGCGTCGTTTAATTGAAATAGTTCTGATAAAGACATCATGAGGTCAATATTAAAACGTTTAAAACAAATTCTGATTTGGATTATGTTAAATATGCTTGTTTAAAAGAATGTAGGCAGAAATAGTCAAATAGGCCCTTGATTTTTAGAGAAATAGTTCTAAAATGTTTAACAATATTATTTATTTTCTTCCAAAGATATTTGTTAAATGTTAATAGAATACCAATTTGTTTGTAGAAAATAGGTACATTTGACAAAATCATTTAAAGATCCGCATTATATACCTATCATACTTCCTGGATTATTATCTTAACAAATTTGAAAACAAAACTATTCCTCCTATTAGCAATGAATAATATGCTGTACTCCAGATGAATGCAACATTTCTAAAACGTTTCTTTCCAAAACTTTGTTCCATTTCTTCAATCAGAATAGATTCCCAGTTGGACTTTGTTTTTCTAATGGAAAATTGACACTTATGTGGCTGATAAATACGTAGTGGCCTTCTTCTGTCTATGGTATAATGAATAAAGGACCAGGGGCCTAGTAACAGGGCTAAACCAACTTTACGTTCAAAAGCACTAAATGGATGAAGAAGACGCCACCATACCCTTGGTCTATTTCCTAAATCCAAAGAAAGTTCCTGGCATACCTGTGGGACATAAGAACAGTTATGATCAAATGTTTTAGTATAATTTACGATAATATTGGTAAAAAATGTACTTATACTTGTAAAAACATTGGGAAAACAATAATTGTATTCAAGTAGATACAACTAGAATCCCTTTGATTGTTTATTATTTTCCTATTTGAAGCAAATGATTTAGGATTTTTTTTATATACATAGAGATATAAATGTCTATGGTTATATAAACGAATAAGATATTTATAAAGATAGACCGAAATCCCTCATAAATACCGATTTCCAGCTTTAGTTGGTCAACACGAGCGAAGCGACTGAATGAAGCTTTACATTTTATTCGTGATCATTAAAACACCCTAGCACTGCTGCTTTTCTTTGGTTAACATTTTAATTGATAAACTGACACAAATTTGGATTTTCATGGAATCGAGAGCATTTTATCTATTAATACGAGTATTATAGATGATCTGTATAACTTCACTATCCCGGTGGGACTGAAAAGGGGACTTTTCATTCCTCAGTTTTAATATACAATCAGTTACTTTTCACTCCCGCATAAAATGAAAAGTTTACTGTTCATACTAAACACAATTATTACTTTTAAATGAAAAAAATTACAGAAAGTTTAGCTACTCACCTGTATCGGCAGGGCAAAAGTACGTTTAACTTCTTGCTTGGCCTTCTGATGCAGATCCAATCTTTCCTTTTCTGTCTTCCATTTCCCCCGTAGCCAATGATCAAGTGTCCATCTTGACAACATTTGCATGACAGAAAAGACACTACCATGAAACTAAAAGTAAATTTTAAAGAAACGATTGCATATAATTCATAAACAGAGGCACTGTAGGTGGGCCTCTACAAAGGAGGCGCCCACCAACAAATTCAAAATTTAATCCCTCGTTGTCCACGCTAAAAATGACGACTGTCGTCCCCCGGGGAGGTCTAGACCCCCTAGAATTTCATACTTTGGAAGATTCATCGACAGATTGATCGTAAGAAGGGCGAGCTAGGGGCCGATGACGTCATCAAGGTCAAAAATTTGGTTTATCTAATTTGCTTTAAATTTAGCGTGTAGGTCCACTAGGCACTCTAAGTAACACAAAGGCATAAATCTGTTTTGAAAAATTATTGAATATCAATTTTTGGTTGCAAATAAATTCGATATCTATGACCAAAATCATTTAAATGGCTCTAAAATCCAAACGATACATCATATCTTGTTCAAATTTAAAATTAGCAAGCTATTAAAAATAATGTATTAGAAACTTGGATGCCTCACTCATATGGGTACAGGTCTATAGGGTAAATTCATTCACATATAAATGGCTCTATTTGATTTAAAATAGTTTTTTTATTGATTTCTAGGTTATTTCTAATGTTTCCTACCTTAAAATGAATTTCAGAAAAATTGACTGGGTGCAGTCACAAAATCAGTGGACCTCAAATAAAGCTATGGTGATTTTTTTTACTTAGAACACTAATACCATATCAGATAAAGAATAGATGTACCAAATATGAAAGAACTCCGATGAACTATTCATGTTTAGAAAATTTAATTTATCCTCTACTTTAATTTTGCAAATTTTCGTGTACCACTTTATCAAGCAAACTAAAGTGTTACACGAAAATTTGCAAAATTAAAATAAATTTTTCAGCTTTAGTCTTTTCTTTTAACATTATTTCAACATTTATGGTCAATTTCTGACAACATTTTTTCTGGATCAAAATTTCTTTATGACATTTTCTACAATTGATGAACAAGTACTACATATTACACAAACCATTGGAATATAAAATATCTATACACCATAACTTTTTTCATTCAAAAGTATAAAACAATAACGTTTTGGCTCTCAGGTAGCATCCGGTCACAAAAATCACATTTTAAAACCCCGGATTATGTATCAAACTATGGGATACTAGCAACATTTATACCAAATATTAAACAACTCTAATAATATTTGGCTTCAGGATTTTTTAAAAGTATATTTTGGCCATTTTTGACCAACTTCAGTTTTTCAGAACGCCGTCCCGTTACCTTGTTAGGAGGGTCGAACAGAAACCTTTTAATACCAAAAATGCCACAAAAGAATTTGGTACACTGATTCCAAATCGGTTGAGCCATCTATGATAAACCTTAGGGGGTCTAGCCCCCCCCCCCCCCGGGGGATGACGAAAAGGGATTAAGCAAACTCACCCTTAAAGTTCCAGGAAATGCTAATCGCCAAGTATTTTTGTCCACTCCAATACAATCTCTATAAAGAAGCGGATTATCAAATCCATCCAGATTGCCCGTCCAATGCTCTAAAAACTGATAATTAGCCTTGTAACCAGTTGCGCAGATCACTTGATCAACAAAAACAACATCATCTATTCTTTCAGATTCTCCAACAAATTGGATTTGCCAATAGCTCGACTTTCCAAAACCAAGTTCACTAAAATAAAACAACATGAATTAAAAAATTATAAATTATTCTGCCAATATTAAAATCCTATTTATATGATATGATACCAACTTCTATTTTTGTATAATTTTACTTTGCATTTTTATGGACCAAATCCGAGGAGTCTCAGGTTTCCAACCAAATGTCCAATGCTAATTTAGGCAACACAGGAGATTCCCAATATTTAGAAATGATCTTAATATGTACATAACAAAATTACTGGAGATAGTCTGCTTGTTTGGTTGGACACTGGTGCCCCAATCCAGAGGTGTCCCGTTCTACATACTTTTTTGAAAATGGGAAAGTAGTATCGCCTTTTGGTTTGGCATTTCTTCTGATTAATTTAAATATAATTTGTTTAAAACTTCTTTTCGTTACTTTGTTTAGACTTGATGTTTACCCATAAACATCCGTCAATAGCAAAACATCTCACCTAATTTTTAATAGGTCATTGAATTTTCTATGCCGAAGCAGCCCTCATTTAAATTTTCCATAGTTCGAAAACTAATTTTGTACTTTTAAACCTGTCATAATATATGTACATAGTATTGTGTTACCTTTTCTTTAATTCTTTTATAGGCTTGTCCAATATAACTAAAACCCCTGATTCAATTGCTGGTAAAATAATTTTGGCGTCAGCTACAGTTATCCAGTCTCGTTCCGAAGATGGCAGATAAAATCCCGGTTCACTTTGATAAAGAAGATGAAACAGAAAACGTTGCTAAAAAAGAATGCAAATATATGCAGACATTCATTGTCAGTCCCATTAGAGGTGTACAAAACTATCAGTGGTGCAATTTGAAATTGGTTAGTATGTGTATCTACATACACTTTTATATAATTCGAAAATTGTTGGAAAATTAGTACGAAATTACTTTTTTGGATTTTTAACTTAAAAAAATATACGGAAAAGTTTATATATGGTAACTAAGGTTTACATGGTTAAATAACAATATATTTCTAAAAAAGCTTGTTACTATGCCATATTTGTGACCCTAGCAACAGTTTCTAAGTGGAAAATTGATTAGAACAAAATTCATATATGCTAACTAAGGTTTCATGTTGTCAATTACTCATAAAATCGTTGTTATATAGGATGCATTAGTAAACAAGCATTGGTGCTATGCAATATGGCGTTGCTATCAACAGTTCCTAAGATAAAAGAATACGAATTATATGAAACTGGGCACATTTACTTAGCACCAGAGACTGACCAAGTGGTATAAATCCAAAGTTAGGAAATCATTCCAACTTTTAATGAGAAGGTTCAAAACGGGCCCATTTTTCAACGATCCATCAGACAGCGCTGATCTAGGGATCTAACAGCCAAATTGCCATTGGATGGAACAAATAATTATTCTAATAGTCCTACACTTAGTGTATCTTCCAAGTAACAAAATTCCTTCACTCTATAAAGTTCTTTTTAACACCTTATCTTCTATATTCCCATGCTCTGTAACATTTCTCTCAGACTCATTTCCCTGCCTACATTTCTTGCACTTGAAATCAGTAGTCATTGAGATAGTGACTCTCCTCTTTCCAGAGCATCTACCGTGGATCCACTTTTCACTCTTTCTGCACCGAAATTCGTTGCTCATCACTCTTTTGCCACATATTTCACATGGGTCAATGTTTGCCTTCACTGTGACTTTGTCAATTATTCCACATTCCATGATCTTCATCTTTCCCATGTTTACTTTCAAACCTTTTTCCTCGAATGCCTGTTTATATTTAAAAAAAACGGTCCTTTCGTTTCTTCAAGGACTGCGCCATTATCACCAAATCATCAGCATACAGCAATTGAAATAACTCCCATCTTCTCCGACATGTCCACAACTAATGCAAATAAAAGTAGTGACAATATAGACCTCTGATGTACACCAACTCCTCTAAGAGTGTTGACCCGACCTTGGTCTTGACATCCTCATACAACCTCATTATTGCACTCACTAAAATCTCAGTGACAAATATTTGCTCAGTGCCCATTCAATTACGCTACGTACCACATGATCAAATACCTTCTCTAGATTTAAAAAGTACATCTATGGGTTGCGCCGCTTCTCCATATAGCATTCTTGTATCCTTTTTGTAACAAAAATAGCATCAAATGTCGCTCTAACTGACATAAAACCATACTACATCTAGTTGATGTTGACAATTTTCCTTATTCTGACTTCAAACCACCACCTTCATTCCATGCTCCAATAGCTTTACACCTCTACATATATGAGCCAAATTCCATTACACTACCCTTACATTTGAATATTGTCACCAAAGTACTGCTCTTCCACTCTTCTGGCCTGGCATACTATGTCCATGCAAAATCCTGGTCGCTATTTCCAGCAACACCTACTCCCGTGATAAGATGCAAAAAATATTCCTCCACTTCTTACGATCCATTGCGCCCTCCTCGGATGCGCTATTCCCATTTCTTTTTGGGTCTTCCACGCCTCCTCTTCCCCACTTTCAGTGTTGAATCCTAAATTTTCTCGTAAAGGTATATTTTCTGTCTCTTCTTCTCCGCTCTTGATACGGTAGCCGTTGCCTACTTTTCACCGCGTTATTTCTATACTTGTTCAGGTTCTGTATTCTGTTCATCTTTTGTTCAAATTCACTCTGTATTGTTTCATTCTACAACTTCGCTGCATCAAACTTATCTACATCAGTCACTATTAGACTATGTTGGAGTGCTCCTGATATAACTTTGATGTCACATACCCTACAATGATGTTTGTCGCACCAGGATCAAACCAATATATGTTTCAGAGCTTCCAAAGGTCCCTTTTTGTTTCTTCTTGAATAATGCATTAGTGACAGCCAGGCAAGCATGACTTCGTATAGAATTCAAGCAATCTTCGCTCTCAACTGTTCTTGACACCCATACCAAAACCTCCATGGATACCTTCAAACCCATCTGATTGTATACCTACATGACCGTTGAAAAATTTAGAGTCTCTGATCTTAAATTGTCATAAAAAATTGATCTTTCACAGCTTCATTAAGTCCTATCTGTGGAGCATAAACATACACTATCCTTACTAACTGCTTTCCGTATAATATCAAGACCATAACCAATCTTTCACTAAGATGCCAACTCCAGCTGCACTGTCCCTTACGGACCAAAAAGGTTTGTGTCGACATTTCCTTGCCCAAATGAATCTGGTACCATTACCCTTCCATATCACCTATCCTTCTAATCAACTCTGCCGCTATCTCCATGCTTCGACCAACAAGTGATCCCACATGTCAACTACCAAATCCCAGGTCTTTCCATGGTCTCCTTCTCGTTGGCTGATGCCGCCCACGGCAACCAATGGTCACATTTATCTTTACTGCCATATCGTAAGAATTAATGGTTCACGTTTTACTGACCCCACCACAGTTTTAAATATGGGCCTATATGCAAGGTAGCATAGTCTCCATCCCTCAAAACCCAAGGACCCCCTTTTTTATGGCGCCGACAGACTTGCCATGTACAGATAGGGAATGTAGTCATTGTGAAAATAGGTGTTAGGTGGGACTTCCTAACCCCACATACGATACCCCATCCACCTGGATGCAGTTTAGAGTCATAACGGTGATCTTGTATTATAAATTTTACGCACATGAAGATAATAATATGAACTGGACGGTTTGTACCTACTTCACTATTAAGCATCTTATTAACTTACAACACATCTAGAAAGAAATTCAGGTGCCTTTGAAACAAGAAGACTAATAGTCTCATCAACAGGCCTTGGATCTTCTTTTCCATAGCGATCAACAAGCCATATACAACGTTGTTTGACATCACCACGAGTCACCTGCCAATAAACCCTCGTAGTGCCACTTTTTATAGCATTGGCTACTGTTTCTCCTGCACTGGACCCACCGCCAACTACAAGAAGAGTGGTGTCGGAAAATACATTAGCTTTGTAACTATGAAGTATGCGCAACACACCAGAGGCAGGCGGTTTATTAACTGGAAATGGAGTTATGTCTTCTGGCGGAAGATGTGGTTTAGCCCATACTGGATACTGAGGAATACCAAATGATCCAGTGCATATGAAAATAAAATCGTGTTGAATAATTATTTCTTCACTAAAACGTATAAAATATAGAAAAGTCACTCTAACAGAACTAAGTTAAAGAAGTGTAAAAAGTTCCACATTGTATGTAGTACCAGAACGGAGTGTAAAACCGAATTTTCAGTTGAGGTACCACGAGATCACGTAACTCAAAATATTTTTGCTCTTTATTATCATACTGAAAATGTAGTATTCCCATGAAATTACAAAATACCTACCAAAATTATTGATAAAGTAATATTTGACATGAGACATAAATGCACCATATTATATACATAATAAATCGATGGCTTTAAAATCAATTTTAATGCAGGTACTTGATTTTAGAGCTTTTTAAATCATTTTAAGGATGTGCTCAATCAACGGCCTTGTCAACTGATTGATACATACTTAATTAATGCTGTTCTAAAAATTGCTTTAAATAAAATAGTGTTCTTCTTTTATAAAACAGGTACGTTTAATTTAATACAAAAACGTTTCTTTTTTAAACGTTCGTAAACGACATTTCGTAGATTATGGGTACTTGCAAGTAGAAAATGATATGTATCTACATAAAATATTGCAATGTCAAATAATATGGATGTAATAAACAAACTATTCAATAACACTGACGTTCATTAAATGCACTTTATGTGATAGGTACCTAATTGATTGTTTTTCTGATATAACTGCAGCTCTATTTACAATATCATCAAACGCAATTTTGACTTTATCTATAAACAGCAACATAGCAATACCCCATTGCAATGATATCTACACAACTCTGGACATTAGAATGTAACACAGTAGTGTACTGCATTCCAATGTACAGAGTTGTGAAGCTATTAATTCATCACATATATAGTAGGTAGGGTATAGTACAGGATTAATTGAAATATAGGTAACTTTTTTTGCGAGAAAATGAGAAATTATTCTTACAAAATACAACTTAGATACCAATGCTATTCCTATATATGTATATACCTAATTGCATCTAGATATCTTAATTGTATGTTGATACCTAATTGTATCTTAGATGACTAATTGTACCTAGAAATCTAATTGTATCTAGGACACCTAATTCTATCTAAGATGCCTAATTGTACCTAGAAATCTAATTGTAACTAAGACACCTAATTGTATTTAGAATGCCTAATTGTATCTAAGATGCCTGATTGTACCTATGATACCCAATTGTACATAGGATATCTAAATCTACTTAGGCAGATATTTAATCGTAATTTAAATTAGGTAGTACGATTATACCTGTTTTGAATGCCATAGATTATACATTGGTCACTACTTTCAGTTATGACTTGTGTTACACAAAAATTAAATTTCACATAGTGTTTTAATCCTGATTCATCAATCCATTTAGTTAAATATTCCTAAAATATATAGATGACACATGGTTACAACATAATAAGTATTGAGAATGATAATACTCAAATTAAATGCAGAAATTAAAAGTAGAATAAAATCCTGTGGAAAACCAAGATCTAAAATAAATTAGGAATTACAGGTTTTCCACAAAATATGTAAATCAAAAATTGTGCAGAATAAATGTCAATGGTTTCAACTCAAAAGAAATTATATTTCCAAGAATATTAAAAGTAGGTGACATGAACCCTGAAGTAAAAAGAAAAATAACTAACCTTAAAATCCTGAGGTGATGGAAAATGTGAGTTTCCAGAATATTTATCTAGCATAAACTCAAAAAGTGTCTCTGAGGACTCAAAAGAGGTAGGAATTGTTGATGTATTAAATAAAGTATAATCATGTATACCAGGCCAATCATAGCCACAGTCCCAAAGGCCTCCTAAACTAGATCGTTGCTCGTAAAGAACAGGATGCACCTGGGACCACTGTAAACATTCTTGTAATGCTAACAAACCACATAGTCCACCACCAATAATACCAACAGATCTACAACCAAAAAATATCATATACATATTTGCAAAACTTATCTTTTATCATCCTTAGATAGCAAATCATATATTTAAAAAAAAAGTTTTTTCATAAAAGTTCCTTGTTGCCATTTAATATTGGCATCCCTTGTATAAATAAAATTTTTAAAGAAATGTATAAATTAGTACCTATGGATAAATCAAAGCATGAAATAGCATCACTAGCAACAGTTTATATGAACTAAAAGTTCATACAGTAGAACCCCCTTATTACATTTATATAAAGCTATTAAGTACACTTTTTAAAGTCTTGAATTTATTTCCTATCTTTTCATATAAATAAAACTGATTTATTATGAATTTTCTATTACATATATCTGCTTAAAAAGGGATGGTACTTACAGTCCCAAACTCTATCACTATGTAAAATTACCCAGTATATCCATATGGTCAGTCATTTTAATTGTTTTTTTAGTTTATTATATTTGCCATTTATTGATAGCTATATGTCTGCTTTTTATTATGTGAATGGCAATAATTCATAATCATGCATATTTGTATAAACACCTTCAAGGTGTACATAAATTAGATTATCACCATTTTCTTACTTATTAATCCCAATGCAATGGCTATACATATTAAGCAGGTTCTACTGTATATGATAACAGTTATGTTTCAGCATATTGTGGCTACTATTTCTATGCATATTTACAGCTACTATTTCTATGTATACTATGGTCAAATAGCCATAAAATCATAGTTCAGTCATATATTTCTAAAAATAATTTGTTGCTATATCATATTAGGTCCCCTAACAACAGTTGCTAAGTGGAAAGTTGATTAAAGGAGAGATCATGTATGGTAACTAAGGTTTCATGTGGTCAAATAACCATGAAATCATAGCAGTGACAGTTGCTCCATTTTGATGTCCTAACAACAGTTGCTAAATGGATAGTTGATTAAAGTAGAGATCATGTAGGGTATCAAAGACCTCCCACAGCACAGTGATGACACAAATCTGTAATATTTATACATAATTTTACTAATTTTTAGTCCATTTGTGTCAGGTAAAAATGTCAAAACATATGTTAAAGTTTCAATCTCAGAAAATAGATGTGTTGAATAGAAACTACATTTAAGTTACAATATATCATTTTAATTAGTAAAATAAGTACATCAATCAAAAAGCATTATTTTTACCATTAGTCACTGTTTATATAAAATATACTTAATTCTAGCATATCATTTTTGTTAAATCACTATTTTGAAGAACATATTTATCAACTAGTAGAAGGGTTAAATTACTCATTTTTGCCTACCTTTGAAACTACATTTCCATGATAACTTTGAGAGTTCTAAATTCAGAAATGTCATAGGACATAGTACTAGCTTTTTAAAATATCACATAGGCTTATATTTATATTACTTTTAGCAATTAGATTTGGTGTAAAAGTCTATTTAGACATTTTAACACTAATTATAAGTGCTTAGTTGATTATCACATGCATATATATAATAAATCATCATTACAATAACTTTGTTTATTTAAAAAATAGCTATTAATCAGTAATATTGGGTTAGAATTATTTATTCATTCAATTTATATGATTAAAAATTCTTAAATGACTTGCCTACATTTTTTTTAAACAAAAAACTCTATTATTAGACAATATTATATTATAAGTAGCAAGCAAAAGTAGTATAATAAAATACAAACAAATATTTTGCTATGTTTAAAATGTTAACATCCATTAGTAGTACATTCAACTAACTCTATCAAATTAATACCAATTATTTATGACAAAATTCATTTTTACATACTTATACTTAGAAGTTATTGAACTTATTAAATATATATTTTTGTTGTTGTTACTAAGGCCTATTCAAAAGTAACTGACCAAATAATGGTAGATTCTTTTAAAACTTTATAAATGTGACATTTTGGTGACTAAGGCATATAATGTGGTTACCATGGCAATCATCCAACAACTTTTGGTTCCATTGAAACCACAGTATTAACTTTAGTGGAGATAGACACAAAATGTATATGTTTGGTTATTCACTTTAGAAATAATTGGATTTTTAAAATATATCAAAAATTGGTTGCTAAGGACTACAAGGTTACTATAGTAAACAATAAAAAATTATTTGTTTTTATGAAATCAGCATATAAACTTTAGAGGGACTCATAGAAACTATATAATAATTGGATACTTTGGTAGTGTCAATGACTTTATGAAGAATAAGAAAATTGATATAAATACAGCAAAAGTAATTTATTTATAATAGGACATGTTTTGACAAAAACAGTTGTCATCATCAGCAATGAAATTACATTTAAAAGTACCATGATGAGATAAAAAAAATAAACAAGTGAGATAATAAACTCAAACAAACAAAAAATTTTAATTACAAACTTTCACAGTAAATTCTGACCATTGAAAAATTTGAACATTAAGACTAGGTTTATATCTAAGGATAAACAAAGCTTCGCTAATTTTAACATCAAAATCACTCATACCAAAAGATAAAACTTTGAAGTTATTATAGATGCTACTTTTACAATTACATAAAAGAAAATGATCAGAGAGAGGATAGATAGCAGTTTTACAGTGTTCATTAATCCTAGTCACAAGGTGTATTGAAGTCTTACCAATGTAAGAAATTTCTCCATCAATGGGACACTTAAAAATATAAACAAGACTTGATCTAAGTAGATGGTGTGCTATTCAAAGGGAAACAACTACCTAATTTAAAGCTTTTGAAGATTACATCGACAAGAGACTTTTTAAAATTATCAGAAGCTTTTCCAAAATAAGAATCAACATTTAGACCAGTCAACATTGTTGACTTTGAAAGAATTTGAAATTAAATTTCAATGAAGAAATTTATTCAAAAGATTTTACCAAAAAATTGAGAGGGTAACCATTAGATTTCAGAAAGTTAAAGAGAATGGTTACATCAGAATGAAAAACATGCTAATTTGAAGAAATTGAAAAAATTCTATTGATCAAACAATTTACAAGACACCTTGTGACTAGGATTAATGAACACTGTAAAACCGCTATCTCTCCTCTCTCTGATCATTTTCTTTTATGTAA
>JAUYWI010064154.1:0-15364 GCA_034780595.1 Parotoplana pacifica
CTATGCAGTGGTTCGAAGATCATGGCATCCAATAGCCCGGATTTAAATTTCATTGAGAACTGCTGAGGCTACATCAAGTTTAGATTCGATGGCGATATCATTCACGGGATGCAGCAACTTTTTTAGAGAGCCAATTGTCACTTCCAAAACAAAAGTTCTAATTTCAGTAACAATCTTGTCGAATTAATGCCTAGACAACTTCAATCTGTCATCGAGAGGCGAGGAGCGAAGGTGGACTATTAACAGTAATTTTTTTATTTTTTTATTTGTACGAGTATGTATCATACACCAATATGCTTAAACAAGGTTATTATTTAACATCCAATTTGACATATACACATAGTATTTTACTTTTCTGATCATTTCTTAGTCATGACTTTAAATAATCCAGGTCGATTGGTTTTTCAAATATATTCCATTTTTTATTACTGGTACGGTTTCTTTTTTCCAGCCCTGTATATAGTGATAGTGACCGTAGAAAGTTCATTTCGTTCATTAATGAATTTATTAGGTAAATACATATTTATCGAACACGCATTTACATAAGTATTCATTTATTTAATAATATCTTGTATTGCTTACTTTTCTTAACAAATATTGTCATAATGATTCTTAAAAATAGTTTATTATTAATTTCTAAATTATTTTAATGGCTTTGAATCCTTTTAGTTACTGAAATGGATTTTCCCAAAGTTTTATTGCTATGCTTGCTTCATTTTCAACTTTGGATAAAGCTTTAAATTTTAAATGCCAAAATAATAATATATATGACATAATGCATTACCTTTGTCATATAGTCAAGGTTATTTTAATAAACATTAAAAACATTAATAAACATTAAATTTTTTCTATTACCTATGTATTTATTAAATTTCATTGTGTAAATGTGTGAAAAGTCTTCTTTTGTGTTCACAATGATTTGTTTTAGTTTCCTTATAGCAATGTTCTCTAAACTGTTTTTTTTCGGCCACATTAGGCCGATTGACAAGCGGAGAGAAATTTGGCAATGATGAATATTACAAAAAATGCCATGATTAAATTATCGTTAAATAAAATCTATAAAAAATAAACTATAGATTGGAACCCTTATTGCGCGGTTCATTTTACTTTCTGAATGTTAATTGGGAATGAATCAGTGTTTTCCTATTTAAACCTAATAATAAACAATGCTTTCTTAAATCGATTTTTCTTTATAATACGTCGATAAATTACGTACATAAACAATTAATGTGGATCTCAATATAGTTTAAAAATCAGACTTAAAATTTCTAAATTTGTACAACATTTATTCACAATGGCTGTGAAGCAAGTTCTGTTATCAAATTTCTTCTAATAAAAATAGACAATCCTCTGACATTATTAGTCTGCTACCCCTCTCCCTTTTTCTTCTTCCTCCTACCCCTTTTCTTCTTAGACCCCTCTCCTTTTTTAATTTAGGGGGGGGGACTCGTCCCCCTCTCCCCCTTGCTCAAGTATGATTCAGAATCTAAGCCAAGTTAAAATCAAATCACCGCGAATTCCCGCGGCAATCAGTTCTGTATGGTGCGTCAACTGGGAACTCTAGTTACCGCGATGTGACTCATATTTGAGCATAATACACTCTTTAATTAAGGAAAAAAATGTAGAAATTGTAATATATTTACAAATTTACAAATATACATATGTACACATTTTATATTCTATTCACCTTTTTAATTTTAAAAAAGATTATTCGAATTTAATTCTTCCAGCAAAGTAATAATACTGAAAAATTGAATTTGTATTGAATCCAACTGTGCAGCTGTCAGCTATCTATCATACTTGGTTTGGACTTATTCTAAATTACAGGAAGTAAACTGGCGACGAAGCAACTCAAATTTTATTTTGCTTTTTCTAATGCTGAAAGTAGAGTTTTTATTACAGTAGTTTCGTCAACTAGAGGGAAACTAAATGGGAAATGTTAAAAATCGAATTTGAAACAAGATATAGGCATTAATATCCTCAAGGTTTCAAATGAAATAGAATAATAAACACATAATTCCGATTCGGATTTTTAAAATGTTTTTAATATATTACATATTGTGTATGTATAAAAAGTCTTCAACTTATACTGTAGGTAGGCAGATAAATATATATAAAAAATACGAGATTAAAATCTACGTTATGCATTGCACTGAAGCAAACAAAAAATATATTTAAGAATTCAATACAACCAACTTTTACATTACCTAAAATATTTGGTGTCTTTTGAAGAATTGGAAAAAGTTAAAATATAATTCTATTTTTATTGATAACAATGGAAACATTCATTTATGTAACTGTAAAAAAAGTTTTGATAAATTCAATCGAATAAATATGACTCCGTTATGGAAAAATTAAACAAGATCCAAACTTTGAACAAAAAGTTGTAAGAACTATATATATCACTGATATGTATTAATAAATCTATTTTACTCAAAAGTATTGATAGTAATTTTGTGTGATAATTTTTTGTACTAATTAATTGTGTAAGCGGAATATAATATTGCGTTTTTACATAATCTTTTATTCAGAGTTTGGAGTTTATATATTTTTATTTAGACATAAAGTATCAAAATCTACTTCGATTTATACATTTAATAGTTTAGTGACATTCTTTGGGAGTATGGCTTTTTCAAACATAGAATCTGAACTCATCCTATGCATGTCAGACTATGTACCTAGGTGTAGGTAGGACAATGCTTTCTACATTATTTGACAGTTCGTTTGTTTTGATATCTTAATTTTTTGGATAATTACTTGTACCAAATTTTTAAAATGCAGCAAAAGTTTTTAGGTATCGCAACTAACAGTTATCTCTATGCGCTACTCTCGATGCACTCTTCATGATCTAATCCATCTGGAACATCTGGACTCTAAACATTATTTGAAAACTATGGAACTGATGTTAGGATAATTGTTACATAGTCAACTTATACAAAACTGCTGGTCATATAAGGACTACCATAGACATAACCACCAACTCTACCTGATGTCATTGATGTGGCCTTTTTTATGCCACCCTTTCCCAATGTAACCCCTATTGGAGCAGACATATCTGCCAGTGTTGCATAATCAATTCCTCCCTTCATGTCAATAGCTCTCTGTTTTTCCAATTCCACACTACACTGAGACCGGGTCCCTGTAGGAGCATAATCACTTTCGATGTTTATAGGTTCTCGAACAGGTCCACTTTGTAATTTTTGGTTTACTTCTACTGACGTTGAAGACTGTGCCGGAGATGCAGTCGACTCCATGAAGTCGTCACGATTGTTAGAAGACATATTTGCATGTTGTTCGCGATTTCGACGTTTTGTTTGATCATTCATAGGAGCTCCATCCAAATTTGCTCCGACACTGGAATACACCCAGTAAGGATTGGTAGAAGAAGACAGAGCAGAAGATGTAGATGGATAGTGATGAGCAGGTGGCTGATTACGGTAGTCGTGTGGATGAAAATCGTCAGGACCCATACGCATTCCATAGCCCGTTTGTCTGACGTCAGAGTGCTGAAATGTATGGTGCCCTTGATCAAGTTTGGTGTAAAGCATCGCTTCTAATTCATCTACAAATAAAATTAAAATAATTATAACGTTTGTTTTTTATACTACTTAATTTTTCAAAGTAGTTTAATGTATATGAAATACTAAATATATAAAACACTCCATAGAGCGGAAACATTGGTATTAAATCTGCTTTTTCGTTGTTTCCTTTCAGTAGACGTATTTGTTCCATTCGTTTCAAAATGTAATTTGTAATCCATTATGTCTGACCGTTGTGGTTGACATTTTTGTAATATTTCCTGAGCCATCTCCATTGTTGAAGTTTTTAAAGTTTTCCACTCAATCTGACCTTCTGCAATTAGAGTTTCATATCTATTGCTCACTGGCATTGCATATGCCCACCTTGTTGCTTCTCTATTGAGGCATTCTAGTCGTAATTTTGGAATGGCATTTGGTTTTTTCAAGCTCTTTGGTTTCATAGGATTGTAGTCGCTCCCGATGTCTGCACCTGGGATACTCTTCGATTCTTGGATTGCATTCCTAAGCCTATTGTTATTTGTGATGTAGCCGATCTAATTTCGTACATGGTCTCCTGAACTTTTCAAAGTCCAAAGTATCATTAGATGGTTTTTAAACCACGTGTTTGTAATGACATTCGAGAAGTTTGCGTTGATTGAATCCTTGAAGTTCGCGATTGTACCTTATCACCCTTTCACCTTGTCTCGTCAGATCGAGTACGACCTTTGGCGGCATCCATTATCATCATTCTCCATCTGTAACGGTCTTCCACCAGTCTCTGAAAGTCGTTGAACGATTTTCCTGTTGTCTTCTTTATCTCGTCCTGCCACCTATCTCTGGATCTTCCTCGCTTTCTTTTTCCGTTTGAGTTTCCCAAGATGACGGTCTTTTCTAGACAATTTGCTCTCATGACATGGCCAAAGTATGAGAACTTCTGCCTGATTGCCATCGAGATGAGAGGAGATGTTGTCCCAATCTGCTTGAGAATAGAAACGTTGGTACGATGTTCTGTCCAAGGTACGCGGAGCAGCCTTCTCCAATACCAGAGTTCAAATGCATCAATCCTTTTTCTGTCAGAGACTCTGAGAGTTCGAGACTCGTAGCCACATAGCACAATAGGAAAAATTAGTGCTTTGATAAACCGCTTCTTTGTTTTAATCAAAATATTCCTATCTTTCCAGATCTTCTCTAACCCTGCCTTAAAACCTTATAATTTTATACAATTATAAAAAAACTTTTCAATAGTTTTTGGAATAATATAAATGATAATAATATGTTGTTATTCTAAATGTCTAGGATATATATTTATGGTACCTATTAGTTGAAATTAGTTTTTCGGAACAACCAAATTATAAAGAAATAAAGCGTTTTTACACATAGGTATATTGTTTATTTAGTAATTGGAGAATCACAAAACATGTATGCAAACCTTTTATTTCAAAATCTGATACAAACGAAGCTTATATTTCTTAATTATCACGTAACGTGACACGTTAAAATTAATATCTGTAGGTAAGTCGTTAATGCATATCGTTTGTACAACTAAATTTTGCATAGTTTTCAATTTTTCAATAAATGTCGGATGTCTGGATATAACCTTGAAAAACTTTGATGGATAATAGCTATATTGTATTTATAAAGTTTCCTTTTTGAAATAAAGTTAATCGAACTCATTAACGGAAATACCTAGCATGAATTTTGTCAAGAGGTCCATTTTGTAAAAAAAAGTGAAGAAGGAAATTACTTTGAGTTGGCTGATGTAACCATCTAATACTTGTATCTCTTATATATGAATAATATCATATCATGTTTTCCAGATTTTTTGTTGTTGATAAATCAGTTTTTTCACTAAGTAAAAGTAGAAAAGGAAACAGACTAGTGTCTTTGTTGAATCTAGCTAAAAATTTAGTTGGTTTGGATGTGTAAAACCAAACTTACAGTTAACTGATTTATATTGCAAAATATTCATTAAAATAAAATTGTTTGATCAAAATGAATGCCCTAAGAACACAAGGAATTTTTTAAATAAGTAGTAAATTATTTCTAATGATCTTAGCAATATAATATAGGTAAATATGCTGAATATTTTTGTTTTCAGATTTTAATTAAATAAAAACTCCTATCATTTAGAACAACATATTGTAGATTTGCTAAATAATTCTTAATGAGCCTAATGACAACTTACAATTCCCAGTTTTTGTGGTTCCGTAAGGATTGAAATCTCTCTTTTCAAGATAAACACCCCTTTTCTAAAAATAATAAGAAAAGTTATTATTCGTAATTTTTCAAAAACACTCTTGAATAAAATAATTATTGGGTATCAATTAATTAAAATAAAATTACATAAAATAATTTAATTGGCATCATCATCAACAAACTCTACGTAATGCAATCATTGTTGTTTGTTTCTTAGTATTTTTCCTGTCACACTTGCATATGTCTGTCAATTTTGTAAAAAACGCAATCGTAAATTAAAGCTTAATGGACATAACTAACAGGCAGTGGATTACAAATTAGTAAATTAATTATATTTGAGCAATATTGAATAATTTCTCTATTACTTTCCTTAACAATAACTCATCTACAAGTTTAAAACAAATACCTAAACCTACACACGTAACACACTTAACATTATTATTGTGAACAAAATCTGCAGAGGTAGATATTTGTTACCTGCAATACAAAATTAATAGAAAAATTAATTACCAGAGTTTTTAGATAATAATTTGTCCATCAAACAAAATAACTTTACATTGATAACTGTGGGTATTGACAATAATATCAGGTTGCTTTTCCTGTTTTTCCTATAAATTAGGTATTGCTAATATTTGCTAATATTCATTTAGCGTGATTTTCCAACTATATGGACATTAATGAGTCGGTAAGTTGTATGTTTTTCATTCTTCATTTATTTTAGTTCTAAAATGTTCATTATATAAGTTTGGTTTTTGGAATATTGCTTGTTAGGTTTAAATGTTGTTCAACGTCATCGATACTATCCAACTTAGACAAGGATGATTTATATTTGCCACTAACAGGAGAAATTGAACGTAAAATTTACTTTTATGATTCCTAGAGCAATGGAATGAAAATCCATGATGGCTCTTCTGAACATAAAAGTCAAAACACAAAATAATAAACCATGAACTAATTTGTTGGCTTCCTAAAATTTTAATAAATCTAACTTAGAGAAGTTCTCTATCAACTTAAAAACGACAAAACTAACTTATTTTTAATCTTTTTCTGACGAGCGGAAATACAGAGTAAATATAAATTAATATGATAAAACATGTTAATGCAAAACTTAAACAACAATTTCCAAATTTTACAAAATGACGTATTGATATAATATTCCTATATCATTTACTACATACTTGTTATCTAAATCACATCTGATTTAATGTTTAGATTACTTTATAACATTTTAAATATTTGTAAAACTTTGGTTTGTCATGCATCAGTTTGGTGATGTCATGAATTCTATAATAACTATTATTTTGTTTTCTGCACTCATCTATTTCAGATTTTAGATGAAGATTCAATGCGGTAGGTTTTAATAAAACCGGAAATAAGCAAATTAGTGAAAGCCAATAATGCTGAAATAATTATTTTCAATTTTATCTTTTCATCAAATTCGTTAGTTATTATTCAGCCTGTGCAATGCATCTAATAGGAAACAAAATTAAAGAGTGAAGTTTTGTTTTGAAATATCTTACGTATTTTAATTACAAAAGAACGAAAAATTACACAAAACTATTGAATTTGTGGATGAGACAACTAGCTTTAAATTTTAGGAAAAAAATTATTCTGCTGAAATCTTTAAAAATATCTGTTATTCAATATGTAAAAGAAGCAAAATGTGTATCAACAATAGTAATAACAAATTATATTTATTTATTCAAGCATAATTCATGCATCTCTTGTAGTAAAAAATTCTTTAAGAGAAGTGTTTTTTGGCTGAAAAAAACAACATTAGAAGCTCCTAGCTTTAAAATTAGTTAACCAATTTTAATGAGGTTTATTTTAAAATAGGGGGCTAAGGCAGTAGTACAAAATTTATAAAACCATCTTTATACGTTTACAAGTAGGTCAACCCCCCCCCATTCAGCAGTATTCATAAATGTATCACCAATGGATACAAACATACCCTTTATCTATTGAATGAAACTATTTCTAAGCTCATATTTAGATCCCATGACGTCATTATACAATATGGCAACCATCTCAACTTCGAAACTAAACCTTCTATAGACTATAAATGTATTATCAATGAATATAAGCATACCCTTTATCTATCAAATGACATATATACTAGAATTTTTGAACATCTCACTTGCAATTCTAATCATAATAAATTCAGTGCCTTTAAAATTTTAGCTCCTGGTAGAAGCGACTTTGAAATTAAGATATTGAAGCGCAATTATAAACTTTCCTCATAATTGTTTATTTTGACTTTGAACAATTGTACCTAATTATGTAACTACCTATACTTTAAAGCTTTTCTCGCATGTATAGTTTAATTGATTTGTTTTAAATGCATTTAAATACTTATAGTATAGTATTAATAATTGCCATTGGGAATGATTAAGGTCAATCAAAACCAGTCTGGCAAATAAATATTTACCTTATGTTTAGATTCTTCGTATTATATTTACTTAAATGTAGAATCTGGAAAACCGGATTTATATAAAGACAACAAAGTTTATTTTCAAAAAATACTATCAAAATAAATATGGAAAAAATGTCTTAACCTTGACCTATTGCAAAGATTTTTGATACACAATAAAAACAGTTCAGATAACAATTTTATTCATAGTTTTTATTTGATCTTGAAAAGTTGGTGTTTTATGTTGAAGCCATATCTTTACACATCTTTTGGTTGGGTTTTATTCGTTTCTATGGTGTTAGTAGCCTCGAAAATTGAAAATAAATGTTAACTTTATGTTTATATTCTTCGAATATTTATTTATACTTAAATGTGGAAACTGGAAATTACCGGATTTATAAAAACCAATTTTGTTCTATACAAATGCACCTTATATACATCTTTTTGATAAACTTAATTGCATTACGTCAAACACTATTTTGACTATTTCTATCAAAATTTCAAATCAACAAGGAATTTTTACTATATTTTTACAGTTTTGGCACTTAGTCTAAATATAATTTACTTTTATACTTGTATGTATAGACTAAATTTGGCTTTAAAAATAAGATTCTGATATCAGAATTAATGTTTACCAAAAAAAAATTAGCAATATTTTACATTACCACTGTGTGTAAATTACTAGATACTATCAAATAGAGAGATACGTCAGGTTATTACTCATTGTCTAGAGATAAGGGCATTATTGGTAGGATAGATATTAAGAACTGTTTTCTAGGAACATAGTTTATCTCCGATAACATGAGAACAAAGAGAAAATGATATTTGAGTGATTAAGCCAGTCTTGCTAAATTAATAGAACTTCTGAAAAGTGTTTGTAATTATAGAACTATGTATCTTTATTAGGTAGGCACCTACACAGTAGCACTATGTTTTGTTAGTTTGTTTACAGAGAAGACTGAAATACATATATGTATGTACAATTCAAAATATTATTATAGTCTGAAAAGGCTAATTATGTCACAGTTTTACAGAGGTTTCTTAAAGTATCGCTCCTATATGGCGAAATTTCTAATTTAAAACAATTTACTACGAAAACAATGATGTAAAGAAGAACACAGAAAAAACAAAGTTTTTAAAGGAAGTGTATGAATTGATAGGTACTGAATGATCAAAGAGCGAACAAGTACGCAAACAAGGGTTTGATATGAATCAGTTTAATTTTTTGAACTGGTTAAAGCAAACTATGTACCTATATACAAGTAAACCAATGCATACATGAAAAGTTATTTTTATTCTGTGTAGTTTAAGTTATACATTCTAAAATGAAATTATGTATATTCTATAATTTAAGTGCTAAAATTTGATAGGAAATACTTACATGTAGCTACTATTGTTAATACCCCAACTTTTACCATTTCAAAAGAACTAAATTGGTTTATACGAAACCTTGTTTCCGTAATTTTCGAGCTTTGATCATTACTTTTCAATTCATACATTTCCTTTAAAAACTTTGTTTTTTTGTCTTCATATCCAATACATAAAAGAACATTTTCTATTTAGATATTTACTAACACAATAAAGTATATCTAAAAATTGGTTCTTGTACTGCTATGAATATTTGACCATATTGACCATATTGACCACATTGACCATATTACAATATCAAATATTTATCTAAAATTTTGGTAAATATTCTTGGATATTGATCCAAAATAATGAAACATGCGTATCTATCGTTAAATATTAAATGATCAAGATTTCTTTAAAAAACATTACTATAAGTTCAACATTCGAGTATACTATGTGGTTTAGTATTAGTTTTCTATTGCTAAATATTTTGGTAGTTGCGTATAGTGTCATATTATATAAGTAGATTAAGGTATGTTCGTTGCATCACCACGCGGTTCATTTCTATTCAAAACCATTGTAGCCTCTTAGTTATATGAATCTTCGATAAACATAATTCTCTGGAGATTTTGTTTCTTCAAATTCTTAATGGAAACAATCCATCAGAGCAACCGGTAGATAACCGTTTCGTTGATTCCTCTCTTTGTATTCTTCTGTGTGTATAATTTCCTACATGAATTTTCTCAAATTTCTTTGTATAAAACAAATCATTCATTTAGGCATAGTGAGAGACTTTTTATAAAGTTCTCACTTTATCAAAATAAGTACTACAGGATATAAAGAACAAAACCAAAGATATTTTATATGTCAATATTTTTAGCCCAAAAACTTATATCACAGAAAGAACTAACATCTTTCAATAGTGCCTGTAGCAATATCAGATCCAGCAAGTACATTGATATGTTAACAGATTACCAATTATATATACATTCAACAACAATAAATAAAATAAATGCAAAAAATAATTAGTATCTATCAGTCGGCTTCCATTTTGCAAAATATATGTTGGACTAAATAAATATTGGTCGGTATTGATTTTTTTGTAAATAACAAAAAAATCTTTTTTAACTTGTTTTTAGATGTAATAAAAACTAACCTGTTTTTGAGAATAACTTTCATTTTTATAATTTTACTTCGTTATCAAAAGATTAAAAAACTACCATCTAATGTTAAAACTTATCGTCTTCTAGATAGTTTGTCAATAATCCATAGAAAACTGTTCGACACTTACTTCCATTGTTAGTCCTTGTTTTTCTGTATGATGATTTCTGGAATCTTCATCAGCGACATATTCAGAATTTTTATTTTGAACGGAACGATTTCTTGAATCATTTCTATCTCCAAAAATCAGTGAAGAAAACATTCTACTAAAGCAATTCTCTACAACAAAAGATAGTATAATTTGAGAAAAGACTAGAACTAACTTTTGCCAATTCAGTTAATTTTTACTAATGATATGAGGAGTGTTTTCTAAATGCCCACCAAACCATAGCACTATAGCACTAACTTTATTCTTTCAGAAGTCATTAGATGACCTAATGTGGTCGAATCCAAAAAATGATTCTTATATCCAAAATACACTAGAAAAATTATTCACATGCAGTTTAGTTTAGTTAGAAATTTACTAGTTTATAAACTTCTGATACATGCACATATTTATATATACTCATACAACAGCAAAATAGCATGACTTTAGCATTTTTTTGCTAGTTAAAAATAAAATTGATTTTTTTGTTGCTAAATATTTTCTTGGTTTACTATTTTTTGAAGCTCAGTTTAAAAAAACAAATTCAAACAGGTATGCCTATTCTTTCAAAATAGCAAGCTTCACTTGATTTTAAAAATGCTTTGTTTTACTTTTTCTTATTTTAGACTGCCTCATTTATCAGATCTCTGGTTTACAAAATTTAAATCATGCATTGATAAAACAGAGAGATTGCTAATACTTCAAAGTCACATTGCACAAAAAACTGTGACTAAATCTCCGTCTTATTCATCAGGTGAAAAAACATTAAACAAATCAAGCGTTACGTTTTTTTATTAAAAAGTCAAGGCGAAACGTGTTCTTTCATATTTCCAGATACACCAATTTTGGTTTTGTTTGTTGCTGTTAGATTTAAATACAATGATAAAATTAATTTGTTTACCTAATACAGTTTGATTAAGTTTTTGACAGTTAAGCCTAAACTAGTAAGCATGTAAAATGAAAGTAATTGAAATTTGTTTAAAAATTTTCTAATAGTGAAATTACCTAGTTATGGATATGTAGATAGGTACTGTGTGTAAAATAATTAAAATTTTGATTAGTGGATCATTCTACGTAAAAGTGAATAACACTTTTAAAAAAACAATGGATGGATAAATAGTTGCACACATTTTGAACTGTCCATGTGGTGATTTCCAATATCTAAAAGGATATTTTATAAATTATAAATAGCTGAATAAATAATTTTAGTCTGATAGACAGATATATTTGAATTTAATCAAAATTCAGTTTTTGTAAAAATTTAGCAATATGAGAGTCATTGAAATGTTGAAACATTCAACTTATTGATGAATAATTAATATTTTATACCTAATGTGTATATTTTAAAATAGGTTTACCTTTAGCTTTCAATTATCCAAGTAATCTGATAGAAGGTTAAATAAAACCTTATCAGCATTACTCACCAAATTGAATTTGATGGTATTTTATTTTTACAAATCAAAATAACCTATATTTTTGAAACGCGATCATTTAAAAGAGAGCTCTCACATTAATATAAAATTATTTGGAAGTAGATCACAAGCATCTTAAAAATTCTTTAGTTGGCTGTTTTATGGACACTTTCTTCCTGAGACAAAGCCCTTCATGCAACAAACAGCAACATAAATTATATGATAAAATGATCAAAAAAGAAATTTCAATTAGATAGATATAATATTTTGGTTAAGCCTTTATCAAAATATAATTTTAAAAATACTTAAAATTGAAAATCCATAAAATTACAAAAATCAAACCGAAAGACAATTGATTTTTAATTGATAATAAACGATTAAAGTTCAAAGGATAAAGTGATTTTATAGAATATTTTTCAGTTGAGTTTCTTTAAAGGGGAGTTCCGAAAAAGCTCGAGAAAAGTACCTAGCTTTAAGAAAATAATAATAGAAAGCTGTTACTGTTTTAAAATATTCAAAGACCCAACTACCAGACTACCAGAAAGGTATTCTTCTGTTCTACTGTGTAAGTGCGATGCAATTTAATGCTCTACAAAAAGAACAAGTAATTTACGATTACATAGAAATTGATTATTATAAAAATCTTAAAAGACAAAGACAAGATAAGGGTGAAAGAATAATCAAAATTTGTAAAACATCTAATTGTTTTTTTGTTTTTGTCTATTTTACTATTAATATTTATTTGTTAACAAAATCATGGGTGACCCAAAATAAAATAAAACAGATCAGTAACATTAAATTTAAAGAGAAACCTCCAGGCAGAAATATAATTATTCTAGAAAATTATTTTCAATTTTCCATAGTTCGTATATTAAATTCACTAATTACGAAACAGCAGATGTTCTGCTTTGCTTTTTGTTAATCATATTTATATCGAGGTGCATCTTATCTAATTAAAAATTGAAAATCGTTATAAAGATGTTCTCAACTTATAATTTGAATTTATATTACCTAAGGTCACAATTATAACAAAATTGAAACATGTAAATAATACTAAATTTAGAATATGTTTATTAATTAAACTAATTAGATAAATGTCTAGATTCGCGTAGATAAATGGATTGAAAGAATAGATTTTTTTTTACAAAGACTGTACTAGGATATCTAAAATATTTCTGTTTCTTATATATATTCTATATAAATTAATGAAAAAAATAATTCAAAAACCCGTATAATTAAAAAAAATAAAAATTACCCAAATATATTGGACAATTTCCAATAGATCTTATTTTATTAAGCAACAGGGAGGACATACTATAGTATGTGCCTAGTAAGCAAGATCGTGAATATTTTTTTCAAATGATATCAAAAGACCATCTTTATTTTATACAAATACAAAATTTTGCAATATATATATCGGTTATGCACAAATGTATGACACATACCTGCATTAACCCTTTTGTATTTTATTACAAATAAATTAATAAATAAATTTTTTTTAAATTTTTAAATAATCAGTTACAAATAATTACACTTAGCGTGAGAGAAGTAATTTTGAAACACTCTTTAGTTTCATAGAAAAATATTTCGTTTTTCATAAAATATTTTATTTAGATATATGTATAGGGATTTCAATGTTGTTAATTTGTTTGGAAATGTTTCATAATTTTCTTTCTCATATTCCAAAAGAAGAATGAAGACCTTAAGGGTTGTATATTCGTCACGCAATTACGACTTTAATTACTTTCTGACCAAACCAAGACTAATTAAAGAACTGGCTACTGTTGGAAAATGAGGTAGCTATAGGTACAATTTATTTATTGGATTTTATAAACTACCTATAACTGAACCAACTTATCTTTAACATCTATTTCGATGTATACCTATTGTATAAAACGATATCAATCTTTGATTAGTCAACAACAATAAATAAAATAAACTATAAAACACAGACATTAACGGAATTTGATTTAGGAACATCTCTTGGGAATTTCTATCAGATTCGAATATTTTCGTCTTACAATCAGGCAATTTAGAATGTATAAAATAGTGTTAACATAATATACTGACTATAATATGCCATTGGTATGAGTATCTCTTGATGGAAAGTATACATTATATATGGTTTATGTGCATGTTACTATAAATATCAATAAATAATAATTGCAATAAATTCGTTAACGTAGCTCTCTTTTCTTATAAATATTATTTCCATAATTTATTTTATTGAGGTATTTTAATTTAAAGGTGGACTACTCTCTCAATGTTTCTTGTACATTTAGAAAGTAATAAGTAAATAGTTTTGCTTATTACTTATCATTTTAATAACATCTTAGAGCAATTTCCTTTCAATAGATTTATAGCCTTATAATGTAGACATGGCAGATATTATCGATCTGATACTTCTATTGGAATATGAAATTATATCTTATCATAGGCAAAATATCAAACAACTTTATTGGACATGTAATGACAGCATTATGAAATTTAAAGAAATTTATGCTTTTCATTAAACCGAAAAAATTATTTAAATTTAAAAAAAGAACATTAGTAATTAATTTTGATCATAATATTGTTTAATCAATACCTTTTCTTTGTGTTTGCGTCTCAGCTGAACTTGTTGTATCTCTTTGCTGCAGCTGAAGGTAGTAACAGAAATAGGTCAACAATAACACCAAACAACAAAGAACAAGTATTGCTAGGCCAATACCAAAGGCCACCAAAATATTGCGTGACCAACGTTCACCGTTCATTCCGACTCCACGAGGACCAGATGGTTTAACCAAATTACGATCAGATAATCCACTGAAAATGAGTTTTAGCACTGTTGTAGTTTTCCTTGTCTGACCAACATTTTTTGCATTAACAATAATCTGGAAAAGTACATATAAAATAACATAATAATCAATAGACAAATTAATTTCATTTTATTGATAAATGAAAAATAATTTCTACTATTCTGAGGAAGGGATTTCTTCATATCAGTAGTTATTTCAATATTATTCATGCTATGAAATTAAAATTTACATTGATTAATTTGTTCTTTTATTTCAGTTTTTGAATTTTTGACTACATGTAGCAAACGGTTTTACCATCTACACCCCTTAACAAAAGAAACCGTACCACTAGTTTAAATTATGAAAAAAATAATTTAAAGCATTAAAATGAAAGA
>JAUYWI010064165.1:0-15361 GCA_034780595.1 Parotoplana pacifica
TGCTCCAGAGATCCGAGTTCTCTGCACGTTGGTGACGGCTGTGCGGACTTCCTCAATGCTCATTGGATGGATTTGTACAATGTCTCAGCCGACTCTGTCTCTCTTTATGAATTGTCTCTCAAATGCTCCGATGTAGTCACAAGTTTTCAATTCAATCGAATAAGTGATGTAAGTTTTGACCTTTGAACTTTGTGTGCTTATTAAAGTGTTAGATCCAATTTTCATAGAAGGAATTTGTCACTGTGATTCACAAAATTTGTTAGATGCCTCTTCAGTATCTGTGATTAACAAAAATGTTGTGTTTTTCTTTTTAATGCTCTGTGATTCTCAATAATTCAATCAGTTTCAAAACGTTTGCATTTACTTTCAAGATATGTAACATTTAAATCATATGATGCAGCTAAAAAGTTAATTTTCAGACTTCTAACAATCTGAAACGGATATCACTGACGTCATGCAATTATTGCAAATAAGAACTTCAAGAACAAAGCAACACTTGCAAATCCGGAATTAAGCACACTTTCAGGAGATATAAAAAACTGATTTAAAACTAAGCTGAATTATTTGGCCATGACAATTTAATTCAAGAAAATCATATTTTTATCTCTCCCTGTACAACATCGTCAGAGCAACATATAGACTATCATTACTACACAGATGATCGTTAAGAATAATTGCATAGTCAGGATAGGATTGGCATGAAGTCAATGATTTTAATAGAGATAGATGTGTACCTATGTAAATTAGAAATAGTAGCACGACACGAATGAAAAGTTAAGGTACAATCAATAAAGATTAAATAATATAAAATAAATACAATACAGTCAGCATCTTAAAGTAGTTTGCATTGTATGTCTTCGCCTCTTTGTCGTTAAAGCTTAGTCTTCTTTCGAGAATATATGTCGATAGCCTCGTCGATTTTTACATCTGATATTTATTATCCTTTGTATAGAATTTCCAGGCCTTATTCGCTTATATCTTCAAGGCAGTTGTGAGATCTTTGTGTTGAGTCTTTCATGTTCTTTCTAACGGTGTCAGGCAATCAGTCCAGCGTACTAGACGCATTATTTGATACACAACAGTGAAAGAAAGCATTTTATTAACCCGACACCTGTAATTGGATGTGACGTTAAGCTTCGTAGTTCTTGTAGCGGTTCGGATTGCTGTGTGCTTGTTCGGAGTATGGATTCTTCTCATAAAGTTATATGATCTACTGTCTATCCATAGAAGCTGAGAGTAGTGAAATTTATCTGTATCTGTGTTCTGCTGTTATGGTATTATATATATTTATATAAAACTGTTATATGTGAACTATATTGCATAATTTCTTAGTCATTCGGATTGTAGGTTGTATTGTTTGCTTTTTCAGTTTTCTAAGTTATGTTTAGTTGTACGTTATTATTATTTGTTGTTAAGCGCAAATGATCCACACTTTTCTGTTTTCTCCGTGCAGTGTGTTTTCTATTTGATTAAAGCCAATGTTTTGAATTTGGTCTTCTCACTTAAATTTAATCAAAAAATATTATTGGCCAAAAATGGCAAAATTGAGTTAGCTACACCATGAAATAATTGAAATACACTCAAAACTGTGATTGCTCTTTATTTAATTATAATTTCCATAAGCTAACTACTTTTTTTCTAAAACTTACTTTCGCCCTTGGTATAATTGCATAGAATCGAACTTTAATTGTGATTGCTTTTTGTTGAATGCTTTTGTCGTTATATTAAGGTAGTAGGATGGTATCACTGCTATTTTGGTGATGTTTACTTTAGATATCATGAGCATTTTGTTAATTTTTAGAAACACTATCAATTTCGGGATTTGTATTGTCTGTGTTTGATAATACATGCGCAATACTATGCTGTATGCACTTTTAAATATTGTATTTTATATTTCCAGTTTAAAAGGAATTTTATCCTGTAACTTATAGTGTAAAATGGTAGTATAGCTAGGTCAGTTAAAACAATAAAAAAGTGTTAGCTCATGAAAATTCTAATTACTTAAAACAAACACAGTTTTGAGTGTATTTCAATTATTTTATGATGTGAGCTAACTCACTTTTTGCCATTTTTGACCAATAATATTATATCACATTTTTTGTTCAATGTTTTTGGCGTTATATTAAGGTGAAAAACTATTTTATTTTAAAAATAAAATAAAGGAAATATCATCATCAGGGTAACTGTTTGATCTGAGCATTGGAGATTATGTTTCGCCAACATATCAATCCATACTGGTCCTTGTCACCTCCACATCCCCCTTTTCTGAATGAAATATATCAATTTATAAAAGATATTTTAATTAATTTTTTAATGTTTTCGATACATGAATTATAGTGTGTTTCATTAATAATTGCATTTTTTTCTAAACCAAATATTATGAACAAATTACGTCAACGAATAGCAGATATGTATAATCATCAAACACATCATTCTATTAAAAAATATGAACACATAGGTACAATTTGACAAATGCATCCCATTCACGTCTATCGCCTTTTTTGGCAGTGATCAAGGAGATTTCGAAATTTCTTGTCAAGCCTTTGTGGTGTAAGTGATATACTCTCGAACTTCCTCCGAATTAGCAAAATTTTGTTGCGTCTTTGAGATTCTATATTTCCAAATATACACATATAACGATCCTGTAGATTTAACGCTGGTAATATTTCATAAGTACACTGCGTGATACCTCTAGTTTGCCGTGTTGTATCACTCTTACTACTGTGTATAATCCAGCAGTGCAGAGGTCATCAGATGTAAGTACGGTTTTAAAAGTCACGGTGCGTCTGAAAAGCGAATTTTCCACTTAAAAACCACTGTAAACTCTGATTAGTCAATAACGATAGCCACACACTCTGGATCAAAAAATGTAAAGAAAAGATATTTTAACGATTCGATTTTTTTTAATTGATGAAAATTCAAAACGGCGACTTTTGAAACCGAAAATTTTCTAAAATTCAAAATAAAAAAAATCGCCAGGTATTTCGTTTTCAAAATATCATTAAGACCACACTCAGAAGTAATAAAACGAAAGAAAATTAAAATTCTAACGGTTCATTTCTTTTTAAAATGGTAAAATTTCTTTGAAACCGAAACCGTTCAAAAGGTTGTATACAAAAAAATCACTAGACAATTAGTTTTCAAAATATCGTTATGAACATGATCGGAAGCATTCAAATGAAATAAGATTAAAAATCTAATGGTTCATTTTTCATTTATATACTTATCAGCAAAATATGAAAGGAATCCAATTATTCGTAATGCTGAAACTTGCTATGAGAAAAATAGATACCAAAATATGAATACCAATATCAGTAAATATGTAGTTATGACAATGAATAATATGAGTCGTATTGCTTTGTTCAAATTTAAATCTATCTAGAAAGACAGTGGTTATGAATAAAGTCAAAGATGATCGGAGTTTATCAGTTGACTTTAAACGTTTGCGAGCCTCATTACCCTTAAAATTGCCCCCATGTAGCATTTGACATTTTACGTGGCATTGGTTTAGTGACATTTTAAACTCAGTCCACTTCTCTTTAATCTTTTTTTACAGTGTGCCCACTGTTCCTGTCATTAGGTGGAGCTCTGGGGGTGATATTAATTCTACAATTCTTTGGTTGTCAGGCCCTTTAACAGACGTGGATGTACTACATTAAAGTCCTTTTTTATTCCTATTTCTTTTACCCACCATCATGATATCTCGAAAAGGAATCTGACAAAGACTTTAGAGTTCGTGTCTCACCACATGCATTCAGATGGTTCTTGTCAATATTAGACCACGAGCATGGATATAAGCTACTATGAGATGTCATACCAATAATTATGTTAATTTTTTTAAAGATCGCTAGCAATACTGAATTGTTTTGACAGCACATGCAAACCGAGCCGGATCCATATTGCTTTTAAGTTTGAATAATTTTCTTCAACATCAGATGCCAAAGAAATTATGAAAACTTTGCGTACACCAGTAAGTTCGAGAACTTTATCAACACATTGATTGCTTTCAAATACAGAAAGGCAGACTTTGAGGAATCCTCCACCGCCGTAGACCCGGATCCTCAACAACACAGCATCATGATTTAAATGCCTTTCCTATAATACTTTATCAATCAGGTTATTCAAATTCTTACAAGTATTGTGGGTTAAACTGACATTCAACAATTAAGTTATTTTCCAGCTTTATATATTCAATTGGAATTTCAAAAAATATTCTTCCAATGTACTGTCCATCGCTTTAAAAGTTTCCTTCAGTTAGATTTAAATTTCAACAAAGCAATACGACTCATATTAAACATTGTCTTAACTACATACTTACTGATATTTGTATTCATATTTTTGTATCTGTTTTTCTCATTAGTAAGTTTCAGCATAATATTAAAAATTTACGAATAATTGGATTCCTTTCATATTTTGCTGATAAGTATATAAATGAAAAATGAAACATTAGATTTTTAAACTTATTTCATTTTAATACTTCCGATCATGTTCTTAACGATATTTTGAATACTAATTGTCTGGTGATTTTTTTGTATGCAAATGTTTGAACGGTTTGGGTTTCAAAAGCCGCTATTTTGTCTTTTTATGAAATTTTACCGTTTTAAAAAGAAATTAACCGTTAGATTTTTAATTTGTTTTTTGTTTTATTACTTCTGAGTGTGGGCTTAATGATATTTTGAAAACGAATTACCTGGTGACATATTTGTTTTTGAATTTTAGAAAGTTTTCGGTTTCAAAAGCCGCATTTTGAATTTTAGTCAATTAAAAAAAGTCGAATCGTTAAAATATTTTTTTCTTGACATTATTTTGATCCAGAATGTGTGCTTATTGTTAATTACCAATCAGATTTTCCGGTGGTTTTGAATTGGAAAATTCGTTTTTCAGACACCGTGAAGTGATTTAATTGATATTTTAAACTATTAATGGAAGCATCAACTATGTAGACCTCAGAATTCTAAGAAACGTATTTACCTTAGATTCCCTTGATGGGAAGTCTTCCAAAGTTGATAATAATAATAATAATAATGAAACAGTCACCTTCTGTTTATAATATAGAGCACAATTAGTTTCTGGGACAGATATCAAAGAATTATAATGAATTATGTGTTACTAGATACAATTATTTAGCAGTTGAATACAGTAAATAAAGCATTATCGATTAGAACATGAAGTTACGTATTAACAATTCGTGTTAATAACTTCTTTAGTTCAATATTACCCAAATTGCTAACCCCACCTGAATCGACCAATTTCTCTAATCACAATTTTCCATTGACGATATATGTACGATGTAGGTCGGTGTTTGGAATAAACTTTTGGATACCATTTCTGTTAAAAATAAAGTGTTTGGCTAAGAAGAAGAGGAAAATTGAGAGAGAAAATACTGCAATAGATGAGATGGGTGATGCCAATGCTGGATGGTAGTGTAACTAATGGATTGGCTCTTTTTAGAAATATGTTTGATGCCCTACAAGTGCCATGGCAAAAATCATAACAAATGTTTTTTGGGGGAGTTACGCACTCTCGACGGCTTTGTGTTTTTTTGAACTCTACAATTTACATGGCTTATAAATATTATTCTTTCTGATACGATGCATACATATATTATATCATTTTGCATATGTGCTTATGGGGTAGAGAGGGGAGACAAAAAACGTACTTCTGCGTATAGGGGGAGGGGGTAAAAAGAATCGTTATTTTATTCATACGTACTATGTGGATGGCCCCACTGTTATCAGAATCACATTCCAACCAAAAAAGGTGTTTAAACCCAATGTATTTTGTACCAAATATAAATGATATTTATTTATATTATGTTCTTTTTAGAACCTAGTTCCAAAGCTGCTGTCCACAGTTATTATTTCTAAATGCTCTAAATCTGACAAATGGCCAACTTCACTCCAAGAAAACTGTGAATCTCCTGAACTCAATGATATTGACGATGTCCAATTGTATGCTTCTTTTGGCAGCTCAAATCAAGAACCAGGAGGTTTGCTTTATAAAAATCGACACTGTGCTCATTGTAATAGAGATAAGACAATGGAGACACCAATGCCACTGCCGGTCATATATTTCTGTAACATATCATCAAATGAAAGTCTTAACAATCTTAGAAGTATTGCCACTCCATTAAAAGATAAACTGGAAATTTTCCAGTCAGATGCATGTAAACCAATAGTGATGTCTTTTGGTCCTGAAAACAAAATCTCTGTATCGAAACTTCGTCAATGCAAATACAACAAAAATTACGAAAAGAGAGTGTCGATCACAAATGCTTATGACATAGACAAATGGCTTTGTCAGGCAACGAATAAATTTGATAAGTCCAATGGTTGTAATAACCCAAAGGACAATAATATTTTCTGTGAGGTTGCAGGAACCTCTAAATCTGAGCGTTTAACAAAGGTGCCATCTCAATGTCAATGCTCCAATGATGATCAGGTGCCTATAATGTCTACTTCTTTGCCAAACAATGGACAAATATTCAATTTTGACGAAATGGTCAGCGAATCTAAAACTGTACTCGAAAAGTGTCATGATACCCCACTTAAGAAAAAGAGTTTAGGCACTGTCCACTGTTTGTTGGCCAAATGCTTTTATGGTCAAGTATATGTCAAAAATTTTGGATGTATTGATCCTGGACAAAGATTACAACGAACGATTCGATTTTCTACAAGAGATCTCTCTGTCGTTGCTAATATCTGGCTAGATATTTGTTACTCCAATATTTTGCTCTGTAAAATTGCAAGCGATATATTCAACAATGGAAAGAGGACCTACGAAACCAATGTTTATCGATTGGACGTTCTTAATGACAAAGAATCAATCGTTTTTTATGAATCTTTTTTCAATAAAGGAGTTAGAAGCTATTCTCAGCTGAAGCCGAATAAGACGCTATTGCAAAAACTTGTTACACAAACCAAGTTTTATAATACAAGGTGAGTCATCCCCCTTAGCGACTATTGTAACAATAAGGGCCACTTTCAGATTATTATTTAAAAAAATTTGCCATATAAATTTCATTAGGCCTGATATGGTGGTCGACATAGATCATAACTATACATCTAAGGCTTTAATATTTTAATTAAATTTTATTAATAACCTATCTATCAAATTTAAGATGTACAGGATGAGTCATAATTCTTTGGCCAGAAAATGAATCTACATTTTTGCAATTTGTCGATAAGTACTGAAGCACAGGATGAAATCAGATAATCACTTATTTTCATTGGCTGATTTATGTACTTTACTATACTTTAGAATACGACCAGCAAGATGGTGCATCCTGCTAATATTCAGTTGCTGCAAAATAAATATTAGACACTAAATTAAAAGTTCGTTAGTTTAGAATAAGAAGTGCCATTGAATTTTCAGCCTGGTCACCAGATTGCACTCCCTGTTAATATTGGTTCTGGTATGACCTTCGTGCAAGAGTTGTTAATCAACCGACATAAAATACTTGGGAGGAACCAATAAGAGAGGAAATAAGCAGGATACCCATTGATAAATACGTAAAGCAGTTAAATGTGTTGGACAATGATGGTAGTCTCTTTGAATAAATTATGTTAGTATAGATCGTGTTCCTTATATTACAATACATTTTTTGTTATATATAATTTAGAAAATATTTTTTATAGATTGAGTCCAAATAATTATAACTCACCCTGCAAATATCTAGGTATATGAGGTTTGGTGTGGATTTTAGTCTAAATGAATTGTTTGAGGGGTGAGGGGGTAGATGGTGGAATGTAGTTCACAGAGTAATGGAATTGTATTGATAGGGTTGTTTTTGTAGTCTACTTGGAAAATCAAAATATTAAAATGTGTTTTTAGAACAATCAGCTATTTGTGAAAATATTGTTATTCAGTAACACTTCATATTAATACAATCTACATCACTTTTTCAAAATGACAGACGTAAATTTACTTGAAAATGCCAGACTTTTATTAAACAATAACGAATATAAAAAAGTTGACTTTAAAAACAAAACCTCAACGACAGAAAAATAAATTAAGCTCGATGATCAATCACATTTTATAGTTTTTCCAAATTACATTGATAGTAACCAAATGTGATGAGCTATTTAACGCTAATCAGATACTGAAATTTGAAAATAAAAATGAACAAAGGTGAAGTCATTACATTGGTCCAAAATACCAATACGGTGACATCACTCATTAAACAAATCACATATGGAACCTTGACATATTAAAAGTGAAGGCAAGAATAGAACAACAATTTTTTATCCCACTCAACAGTGTTTTGATAAATAAATACCAAATAAATCAATCAATTGGTTTTCACAAGGATAATGAAAAATGTCTGAAGGATAACCCTGTTATCTTATCCTTATCAATGGGAGAAACTGGGTAATGGGAATTAAAAATACAACAAATAAAATTGTAGAAATTCCATTATTGCCAGGTACATTATTAAAAAATGATGGGTAAATTCAATGAAAAATACTTTCATGCAGTTCATCGACCAGCAACAAAAAAAGATGAGAATCAATCTAACATTCAGATACATATATGATTCACCAAATGCAAATGAAGATGAAATGCAAAAAAAGAATTACATTGGAGCTATCTTCATTAAAATCTCAAATAGCTTCTCTACATAAAGAAATATTTTCTAAAAACAATGAAATTGTCAATATTCACAAAACAGCTGACTAAAAAAAACAGTCCCAAACAAACAAGTTGTTATCTTAAAAAATAATGACCAACATGATATGTTACCTCAACCTCAAATATCTGCAAATGCTATAAATAGCAAACTACCTCCTGAGCAACACATATCTCAAAGTGACATTGAATCAATTGATAACGACAGAGAAAAATAAGGACCAATGATCCTAAAATTGAAAACTATGGCAACAAAAGTGAAAGTTCTGAAAAATTTGAAACATGACAAAAACTTTGTAATTAAAAAGACTGTCTTAAAATGCATGCTATTAGGTTCAGAAAAAAAACTATAAGGCTGAAAACTTTAAATTAGTTGATAACGTATGGGACTTAAGAGGTGACAATTACGTTACTCTTCCTGGAAAGAATGAGAGGATTCTGGCTAGTTGGGAGATATTAAACTCTCTCAGTCCAGATTTTTCTGTTTCCAACCAGGTCAATAAATAAACCTTGTTGTAATGACTGTTAAAACAGTAAGGTAAATGTCTTTATACAAATAGACTATCATTAAATCTAGATAAAACAAATATCTTCTTTTTGAAAAAAGGAAAAAGAATAATATATTTGTACTAGCACTTGGAAATAATGAAATAAAAAATAAAAATTCTGCAAAATATTCAGGTCTTATCATCCGGATAACTTAAAATGGGACAATAATATTAATAAACTAATAAATGACTTAAATAAGCTTAATTCCTTATTTTATCATATAAGAGGCATATTCCCTAAAGATAAAAAAATATTAGTTTAAAAAGCACTAGCTTTATCGAAAATTAACAATGCAATTGAACTATTTGTTAGAAAAAACACAAAATGGTTAATGCAACTACAGAAAACAAAAAATGGTTAATGCAACTACAGAAAACACAAAATAGTCTTTTAAAAATACTGTTTAACAAAGAAAAACTGTTTAGAACTAACAAATTACATAAGGAGCATAGCATATTATAAATAAGTGAACATGCTATTTTGAGACTAACACTACTAATATTTGATAACATAAATTTAAACCCAGAATCCAAAAAATAAAATCTCAGAAATACACTAAATTTACAAATAAGCAGAAATACTTACAATTACATAAATAAAATCCAAGATGAAGCAGCTATCATTAAATGGAATGAGTTGCCTAATGCCATTAAACAAATACAAAATAGAGAAACATTTAAAATCAAAGTAACAAAAATGCTCACGAGGTCATTTCTTTTTGAGATATATATGAACTGTGATTGAGAATGTAATAGTTACCTATTCTTTAAATGTGTACCTATATATAAGCTGCATAAATCTATGGACTAAAAAAATCCATTAACGATTTTTCTTCTTTATTGTAATTAGAATTATCATTTTTATAATCAACTATTCATCATATATATATTACAGTTATGTATTTTTTAATTAAAGAAAAACAGAGACAACATTTTAATTAGTTTTTTAATGTTTTCGATGGATGAATT
Organism: Parotoplana pacifica; assembly: GCA_034780595.1. Classification (NCBI taxonomy): domain Eukaryota; kingdom Metazoa; phylum Platyhelminthes; order Proseriata; family Otoplanidae; genus Parotoplana; species Parotoplana pacifica. Next base: position 10,146 of record JAUYWI010064165.1, read on the forward strand.
ATAGTGTGTTTCGTTAACAATTGCATTTTATTCTAAACCAAATATTATGAACAAATTGCGTCAACGAATAGTAGATATGTGTAATTATCAAACATGTCATTGTATTAATAAATATGAACACATAGGCACACTTTCACAAATACATCCCCTTCACGTCTATCACCTTTTGGTACTGATCAAAGAGATTTCTAAATGTATTGTCCAGCCTTTGTGGTGTAAGTGATATACTCTCGAACTTCCTGCAAATTAGCAAAATGTTTGTTGCGTCTTTGAGATTCCATATTTCCAAATATATATCGTGATACCTCTAGTTTGCCATGTTTGTATCAGCCTGTTGCATCACTCTTACTACTGTGCACTTAAAGGGTACGATATCCATTTGGCTACAACATTTTTTTGTAAAGCCAAGATATTCATTGATAATGGTAGTTGCAGTTGATTTTGACTTCCTATGACTTCCAAGATGGTTTGACAGGAAATATGATCACTCTATTCAAACAACTGGCGTATAAATGACACATTTTCATCAGACTTTTGGATTCTGGTTTTGCCAACATTGGCGTAATATCTAATTAATAATTTATACAATGTTACTATAATGTTAGTCACCATGATCTTGGATAATATAATATAATAGAAATAAAATTAGACAAAAGATAAAAAATATAATGTTAATTAGATATTTCGCCAAAGGCATTATCAATATTGATAAAGCCTGTGGCGAAATATCTAATTAACATTATATTTTTGATCTTTTGTCTAATTTTATTTCCATTATATTATATTATCCAAGATCATGGTGACTGACATTATATGAATATCTGCTCTATGCAGTAGTCTATGTTTTTTTTGTATAGCTATTTTGCTTTCGGAAATACCTACATCTAACCGTTTTGAAATACAATTTATACTTTCTAAAATACAGAATTACAACTGGAAAAGTTGGTGTAGTAACCATCGATATTAGATTATTCATATACAAGGTGGCCCATAAGTAACCGATGAACATAAAACGTACTCCTATTAAAGCATATATTAAAGTATAAATGCATGTGAAATATAACATAGCATAACCAGTTGGATACTTACATACATTTTTACAGAAATTATTGCCTCTGGTTTTCAAAGTGTCCACCGTTTGCCTCGATACATTGTGAAACCCTGCCACGAAATGATCGACAATTTTCATCAAATGTGGTAAAAGCATTAGATATCCGTTATTTGAGGTCTTCCACATTTTGACATCTTTCTTTAAATACCAACTCTTTTACAATGCCCCAAACCGAGAAATCTAGGGGCTACGACCGGGCCACTCGATAGTCTGCCGATCCATCTCCCAGCAAACTCTTCATCCAGTCTCTCTCTCTGACAATCCGAGTAAAATGCGGTGCAGCTCCATCTTGTTGCCACCACTTGTCGTAGTTATCTCCAGCAGCACTACGGAGTTGACGGAGGGCTGGAATGGCGAAAGTGTCTAGCATGTGCAGGTAACTTGTACCAGAAAACTTTTTCCAGGGACGCAATTGGGTCCGATTATTTATGTAGAGAATATACCTGCCTAAACTGTGACACCGGGGCTTTTCACCGATTTAGTGAACACCTCATGGGGATTGTCCTCACTATAGAAAACACAATTATGGCGATTTACCTGCCCGTTTAGTTGAAGTTCGCCTCAACTGTCCATAGAATGTTTATATGATCATTAAATAGCACCTCAAATTCTTCCCAAAACTGCAAACGGCGATCAGGATCGTCTTCGTTGAGCGCCAGACCTTAAGACCGAGATTTTTGATAATGAGCTGTACCGTTGACCTTGGGATATTAAGTTCCTCTGATAAACGACTACTTGAATTTTGAGGCTGCTGATGCAACAATTCTCCTACAATTAGTTGGTGTTGACACTCCTTGGTCGTCCAGATTTTTGTTCAAACTTGGCTACAATATCTTTAACAGTATTCCAACGGATAGTTGTTCCATATTGATGTTGAAATTCACAACATACTGTACTGCGATTCTTCTTCAAATAATAATTTTTGACAATAAATGCGCTGTTATGTCAAACTTGTACTCTATTTTGCTCCTTGGTCGTCCAGACTTTTGTTGGATAGGAACACTTACAGTCGCAACCACTGCTTAAGTTTTCATTTGTAATCAACATAATTTTGAATTTTGAATTTACGATATCTCTGTTTTACAATCACGCAACTGCGTATTCACTGCATAGCAGTATAATAGTCTCAAGGTCGAACTGTTGTTTATCAATTTATGCAACCGCAACTTAAAATATCTATAACTTTCAGCGGTCACTTATGGGCCACCTTGTATGTATATAAATATAATTTAATATCTATGGTAGCTGCTATGTAGTATTAGATTTGGATCTCTATAGCGTAAAAAATAGTTATTACTCTATGGGGTATGTCAACATAAAAAATATTTAATTCATTGAGGTAAAACATGCCTTCCAAAAAAAGTTCACCCAGCAGTCCTAAAAAGGGGTCACCAAAAAAATCTTCTCCAAAGAAAAAAAAAAGTTCGCCTAAGAAAAATAAGAAACCTTCGCCTAAGAAAAATAAAAAATCTCCCCAAAAAACAGAACCTGCATATAATTTAACTCAAAGAGGCAGACCACCACCAACTCCTCCTCCACCTAAAGGACCTCCAATTGTTTATATACACAGACAGCATTGGTATCCTTATGCTAGTGAGCCTACTGCTACAATCAAAGAATGGTATTGGACTCCTCATTTTGCATTATCAACTTCCTGGGGTGATATAATCATTAGCGATCCCCCTAGACGTCGTTTATGTCGGTACCAGCTTACTCCAAATGAATGCAAATTTACTCGTTGTAAAGATATTATTATTCGTGGTGAACCATATAATTTAGCTGAAATGCCAAAGTCGGGTCGCATTATTACCGTAATCCGTTGTCCTCGTATTCGAAAGACTAGAATAGGAATTATTAATGCGCTAACCGGTGAAATGGAACGGAAGATAGAATATCCATTTGAACCACTAAATCCAATTGACCCTCCAGCTGTTAATGAATGTTCTGCATTGGGTGTTACTGCCGCAGATGGTATATTGTTTGTAATTCGAAATCCTATTCACCAAATGCATATTTACAATACTAAATCTTTAGAAAAAATAGATTATCGTGATCTCAGAAAAATATATCCAGACACTTATGAATCTCGGTGTTTGCACTATAGTCCATCTGGAGGATGTGCGGCAACACGTGATTTTCTTTATATTGCCGCATTAAGACCAGCACGTGTAATGGTGTTCAAAATAGTTAAAGAATTCTGCTACGATCTGTTGGACAAAGTGACAATCACATTATTAATGAATGTAAATGAACATTGTACAGCACATCCGTATGGCATTACAACAGACGGTTTTGATATGTTACTAACGTCAGATACCATATGGAATAAAATTCATACATCTCGAAGTGATGGTAAACTAACGTGTCACTTTGGAGGATGGAATGAAGTGGATATGCAACTAATACGTCCATCCCACATATCTGCAAATAGGCATGGTATTCTGGCAGTTGTGGAAACTCACTCGAACACTGTCAAGGTATTTGTTGACAAACAGATCTACGAATATTATCGCAAAACATTATTTTACATCGATACTGTATTACCTCCTAGTTCCCGTAGAACTATCGACTATTGTTATCCAGTTAGTGACCCTCCACCGTCAATGGCTAACATTGAGGCACAACGATTGTTAAAAGAAGTGGAGAAAATAGCTAGAAAAACAATCGAAAAGGCGGAGCAGGAGAGGAACAAGATACTTGAAGAAGAAGAAGCGCTGTTATCTGAACAAAACAAGGTTTTGTCAAAATATAAATCAAAATCTTCCAAAAAATCTTCACCAAAAAAGAAGAAGGATAAAAGCAGTCCTGCTTCTCCAAAGTCATCTAGACCTCCAACGCCTAGAGACAAAAAGTAAATTTTTTAAATAAATAAATAAGCATTTAATCATTATAAGAAACGATTGAAATTAGATAACTTTATATTATTTGCCATCTAATATACATATAATATTTATCGTGTATTTATTTGTAACTTTGTATATAATATTGTATTTAATTACATGTATATTATTTAACCTGTAAATTTTAATACTATTTTACAGTAGAGTATACATAAATTTTGAGATGACATATGTAATACATACATTATAACCATCTACATAAATATTTATATTTTATTTTGGGGTACTTTGCTCTAGATTAGGTGGTAGGTCATGAAAATTCACTTTCAGATTGTACTTTTAATCACCAAGCTTAACTGTCCCCCGTATCATGCTTCAGCTGCTTGGGTGGAACAAGATACACATGATAAAATGCAATGATTACACAGTTTTTGATTTGATCTTTAAAAAATTGTTTTAATATTGCAGCCCCAAATTTTACATTTCTTTTGCTTAGATTATTCTCAATTGTATGAAATTTACCCTCGGTGGTTTAATAGATTTTAAATTGTTATTTGTTATTTTTTGTATTTTCATCTCTAGTAAAAGATTTATTATTTTGTTGGCCTTTCAACAATTACTCCCTAATATGGCTTCAACAAAATAACAACTTTTCAAGATCTAATCAAAACTATGATAAAAGCAGATAGTTTTTTTTATCGGTATCACAGAGTAAAAATATTTACTGTGATTGTTATATTAAATTATATTGTCATGAAAAGTTTCTGTTGATCCCAATATTTTCCACCGTAGAATATGGATGAAATTAGATGACTTAAATTTTATTGGTAATCAAAACGCCCCGAATATTTATGAATGAACTTTGTCTAAATCAGTGACCACAAATCGAATTTCTAGAGATGTTTAATATCCCAATATGTCAAAATTCTATTGAATATTTGTGTTTGTTGAGTCAAATTTCAAGAAGATTTTTTTAAAAGATTATGAGACTCTTCTTACGTGATTTTGTCAAAATAATGTGAAGCCCTTATATGAGACATTCACTTCACAGGGGCGGCGGAAGTGGGGAGGGGACGTAGGAACCCACTTTTGTACAAAAATGTATTTATTTGTCATTACAAGCATCAGTTAAAGTTTCCTATGCCTTACCATTAAGACTTAGATTTAGCTGCTGTATCAGTCCACTGTCTAACACACTGCCTCAATCTTTGTTCGCAAGATTTGTATCAAACAATGACATTCATTTGAGACTCTCTTGATCTCGC
>JAUYWI010064176.1:0-15358 GCA_034780595.1 Parotoplana pacifica
AAGTTAATCCCTCATTGAATAGATCATTGGTGAACTGTGGAACTAGTTATTGTTTGAAGGTGTTTAATTAACTATCTATTACTCTTCTTTTCTTATGTATCTAAATTATTTTGTAATGTTTTAATCTTTATTAAATATTGTTGTTTTAATTTCACATAACTAATGTAAACGTACAACATTTAAGTGCTGACGATGTAAAAAGTTTTACGAAACTAGTCGTTTTTTTATGAATAAACATGGCCCTTTAAATACTTTCTTCTTGTTTATGTTTCTCCTTAAATTACGTTTCTCTAAATTTAACTCTCTTAGTTCATTTTATATGTTGATAATCATTTACTATGTAAGGTATTTTTGTTTAATTAATATAGCATTATATTTGAAATTTTGTTGGTGTCCATCTTCACCTTGTATCTATTTCTATGTATTTCTATGGTGTCACGATTGTGGGCGTAATTTTTTAATTAGAAATTTGGAACACTGGTACACTGGTTAAGGTTGAAGCCTATTTTAAAGCGTAACTCTTTATGTTACAGTAGGTATTGTTCAAAGTCAACCCTATCTACTTCAGAAGTTAATTTCAGTCAGAATGCACTGAGCTTATTACAACTCCACAAGTGATTATGAATGCACTGAATGCACGAAAGTACCAGGAGAATATATGTATAACCACTAATTTATTGGATTTTTTCATCACCACACTAATAACATGTGTTAAGAAATAAAATTTAGCTTACTAACATTTCATTTGTTCATTCTCTACCACGTATGTTTTGGATTCAAGTTCAACTGGTGCTTGATAGACGGTGTCCATGGTATCCGTTGTATCTCTACATCACGTAGAGAGACTAGATTAATGTCCATCTGATGGGAATCTCATACTAGCGTATATTGGTTTGGCTTCTATTCATTTTTACTTCATCTGCCAAGGGCTCATTTTTTATTCGAGCGTACAAATCTATGTAGCAATACCGGACCCCAGGCGAGATCAACCAATCGGGAATTGTGGTACCATGTGAAGATCTTCTTTAAAAACCAAAGAAACTTTCATGTGGCGTTGTATTCGTTGTTGGGGTAGGATACTCTCTCATTTAGTTAAAGGGAGCTGATGTGATTCTAGATATAAAGTGGGGTGGTGCGCCAAATAATGTCAGTGTAATTTTCTACCTGGCCATTCCCCCTTGGATGATAAGGGGTGCTATGACTGGATGCTATACTCCGTTGAAGAAGATATTCCTTTTGTAACATAAAGGCCAGGACTCTATCTGAATGAATGAAAGCTGGTAGCTACATAAAGTGAATATCTGGTTTAAACACCTTATTACTGTTGCAGAAATCATGTTTGAACATGGAATAATGATTAGGAATTTGCTATATTCATCAATAACATGTATTTTATGTTGAAAAGAGAAGTCTGGGTCTTTGATGTCAATACTTATTCGTTCTATCAGTTGAGTAGCCTTACTATGTGTTCATTGTGTAGGTCTGAAAAATTGAGGCTTAATTATGGTGCACACGTTATTTTGACATCATCCGTAGAGTATGGAAGGTTTTTAGAAATCTCGTTACTCTTGGGTGGCATAGTGCATCGTGTATTTCTTTCAAAGATTGGGGTTTAACTGAGGTGCAAAATGCTCACGTAAATGAGCTAGAGCCGTATTTTCTTTTCCAAGAAGGTACTTTATAGTGTAGCTGAAGGATGATAAAAATTCCATTCGCCAATCTTGTATTTTTTTATCAAAAATAAAGGCGCGGACCTTGCTCAGTGGCTATGGTAAAGTGTCGTCCAGCAAATAAGTGTTGCCATTTTCTTACTCTTTCAATTATCGCTGTAGCTTCTTTTTCTACTGCGGGGTAGCGGGTTTCATTGCTTTAAAATGTTTACCAGTTGTTTTAATTTTGTCTGAGAAATTTGGGATTCATTTTGTGTAGTTTGAGAACATACTAAAACACGTTGAAGGAACTGACATTTTTAGGTGGTGGGAACTCTTGTAGAGGCTTGAGTCTTTCCGGATCAGGTTTGATGCTGTTATGAGCAATACAGTAACCCAGAACATTAATTTCTGGCACAAGAGTGTATTATTTTACTATCGTTCAATGTCATACGGCGTCCTAAACAACTTCCAAGAATTCTCTAGCATTGTGGTCATGTTCTTCTTGGTTCCACCCGGAAAAGTAATGTTATCTAGATAAGAAAACGTATCTACTAAATGTGCAAATCCTATCATTTTGTCTATTGCACGTTTTAACGAAAATACCTATTTTATGACGCCAAAGGAGATCCTACAAAATGGTAAATCAGACCATTAGCTTCAAAACGGGTGAATTTTTAATCACTGCTTTTATCTCTATTTGATGGTATGCACTTTTTAGATTAAACGTGAAATCTACAGTATACTTTGCTAGTTCGTTTATCATGTCGTCGATGCGTCGTATAAGGTAGGTGTCCTATTCGGTAGAGGTTTATTGTTCTTGATTGAGTAAGCAATATAAAATCGTAATTTATGAGGGTTCAGAGGATCCTTCAAGATCACTATTTGGGAACGCCATAGAGAAATGGATGCTTCAATAATAAGTAACCGCTTAAATCATGATAAATAAACGTTGGATCTTCTTTCCCAAATTATCTCGATTTTGTAGCAATTGGTTTACAATTAGGAAGTAAATTAGAGAATAATATGGCTCTTCAAGATTGGCTTTTACAAGTGCATAAACTTTGTTACTATTGATTATTCGATATTCGTCAATGTTTCCTAAATATTCTACAGTGTATAATGGTTTTATGTTGGCGTTGAAAATCTTAGCTTAATATTAAATCACAGCATAATTCGTTTAACACACCTAAGTTGGTCGATAGTTAAAGTGACTTCACATTAGCCTCCAATTTTAGTTTGAAAACTAGTGAGCCATGGACTTAGTACGGAAAACTGTTTTCGATTGGAGTTTCGCGGGATAAATTGCTTCCTTCCTTGTCAGAACTTCCCGTGTCAATAAGGTCTGAGAGCTGACGCCGTTAATTTCAATAGTGATTACAAAACTTTTAAACTTGATGAACAAGCTGCAGATATAGAACATAAACTGGTGTCAAGTATAACTTTAGAGGCTGTAGTTTCTCTTGTACTGGTAGTAGACCAAATATTACTAAATTTGCAAATTGATTGAAAATGTCTCAACTTCCTACAGGAATTACAGACAGGATCTCTGGCCGGACAATACTGTGTTATGAAATCCTTTCCCGCAAAAGAAGCATGATTTCTACGGTCTAGCTTGTTCTGCCGCATATTGTAGGAACGATTTCGACGCTTTTGGTCTCCCCAGAATAGGATATTCCAACCACAGTAGTACACACTGCTTTATATGCCTCCGATTGTTTTTGTGCTAACTGCTAAATGTAATGCCGCTGTAGATAAGTTTAATGTTCTATACTCTAACAGGCGCTGTCGGATACTGGGAAATGATTAGCCATTTATAAAAGAATCTCGTATAAGTTCTTCGCAATCTTGTTCTACTGTGACAGCTTTAAATGAAGTCTTTAGTTCATCGTTTTGTTCTGAAGGTAATCACCCAGAGATTCGTTTGGTTGTTCTTTCCAGGTAGCAATAAGAGAAAACACTTCATTCGTGGTCAGTAGAGTCTTCCATATTTTTGAACACTCCAGGAGGTACACAGTTTGTCAACAGTCAACGTATATTAACGTTTTCACCACACTCTTCCGAAAAATTAGTAAAAGTTTTACCGACATTTCCACTCTTTGGAAACAGTCGGTGAATTTGGATCCAGGTCTAGTCTTTCCATTATTACAGAAATCATACACCTAACAAAATCAATAGTAAAAATAACACAGTAATATTTAGCTACTCAGAGATGTGACTCACAAATGTGTAAAACTCTCGGACTATGATATATAGAATAAAATCTTCACTGCAGCAAACATTCAAAATAAGTAATAATAAATAATTTCTAACATCATTATTAATGAATGTAATCCAACCAAAAGATGTGTAAAATTATAAATATGGCTTCAATATAAAAACAACATCCCTTCAAGATTAAATCAAAACTATGTAATCATGTGCGTCTTGTTCTATACCCAAGCTGAAGCATGATAAGATGACCAGTCAAGCTCGGTGATTGAAAATACCATCTAGTATGTCCAAAATACAAAAATCGAAATCAATAAAACAATCCGGTCAGAAATGAAAAATAGATAAAATGCAAAACAATAACAAGAAATATGGTGCGGGACTTAGGACCCTCAGCGGTGAGTTTTAACCAGTTTTATGTGTACACAACCGTCACCCTTCCCAAAATCTAGTTATTAGTCAAAATTGAAAAGGAACTAGTTGATTTAAAAGGCATATCAAAAATAGCTTTAGTGATAATGGAATCATTACATTTATACCAACAATGTAATGGCCATGGTTGATTGAAGATCCAATATGAGAAATAATACCAAAAATATCATAATTGTGGTTATAATTTGGAACAACTACATTACAGCAGTTTTTAGTAAGTCTACCAGAACTAGTATTACAAAATCTATTGATTAAAATAGTTAAAATTCTACGATATTTATTGTACTAAAAAAATAAAGTTATGACAAAATTGACAAATGAATTAGAAAAATAAAATCGCCTTTCACCAAAAATGATGGGATACCCAGTAAGTCTTCTAACCTAATAATGAAATTTAACTAAATAAGTAAGTTGTCTTCAAAGAAATGCACTATTTTTTCAATAATTGTTAAATTTTACTTTTTCCAATTTTATGTTTTGCAGAGCTAAATAAAAATTGAAATTAATTGATTGCTTGGGTTTTTTTCATAAATACTTAGATAAAACAGTTCAATATAACTTTTTAATTTCCTAATCTTTTTAGATCATTCACAATTATGGTCACGGAGGATCAGGACTTACATTTTTCTGGGGCTGTGCAGAAAACGTTACTAATTTGGCTTTCAAAGAACTCATTAAACTTGTGCCTAAATTGTGAACTTTATTAATTTATTAACAAAAGTTTAACAAACTGAAAACAATTAGTAGATGTATTTGATTCAAAATGTTATGTAATCTAACTAGTAATGATTAAATTGAAAAAAAGATAACCATTAGATAAAAAAATGTATTGTAATATTAAACTTTTAAATGTTATTACAATATAATTATTGAAACTAGTACCAACAAAAATAACAAAAAAAATTTAACACTTAAACAAAATTGATTGAACACAATAAAACAAAATTTATTACTCAAATGATTTAAGGCTGTATTTCTATGATAGGTATATTTATACAAAGAGAGTAGGTACGCTGTCAAAATTAGAAGCAAAATCTTAAGAAAATGTTTTTGGTTTTTCAATTATCAATACTTGAAATTACAGCCTCTGGTGTCAAAAATGTGATATTTAAAAATATTTTCAAAATGTCGTTCACTGTGTTTTATTTTTCAGTATCCACCACAAAATTGAATTTCCACTATTGATCCGAAATTTGATTCTCATAAAATAATTAGGTAGATAAAATTAAGCATCCAATCTTCTGAAAGCTTTAAAAAAAGTTCTGTATAAGATCACAGGGTGTCCTAAAATTAACGTTTTTAGTTTTGTTTTAAATTAACTTTACAAAGTTTCCTCAATTCACATTCATTAATACATATATCGATAATCTTGATAAATAGTGGCGACTAATAAAAACATAGTATGTACATACATAACTATTAAAGGAAGTAAAGCCAGAGGTTTCACAGACTATTTTTTTAAATGAAACAATTATGTGTAAATTGGGAATATATAAATCTGAAATATCTTGTGGAAATTCAAGGTGCCAAAACCGTAGTAATATTAATAGATTTGAACTCAATTACAAGCATAAATATCGAAATTTACAACATTTTGACGTTTATAAAGAGTGGGACCTCTGCATTTATACTTCTTAAAATTAGAAATTAATCAATGGGAACATCGAATAAAATTAAATATGTAGGTAAACGGTGATAGAATAAAATGAAATTCTATGGCAAACAAAGATTTGGACCGGTAAAATGTCTATTAAAAGTGCAAAAACATAATGATAAATGGCGGCAATAGTAGTCAGTTGTTTGTTTAGAACGTATCATAAAAGTGCTTAATCAAATAACAATGTCGAGAATTAATTCCAGATGGTTGAAGTGTCTTAATAAAATTGGCGTTGAATATTATCCCAGTTGTATTCGATAGAACATTGTGATGGAGATATCATTGTTGGAATGTTTGGAAGATTGAAATATTGAACAATTTCAATGTTTTTAAAGTTAATTTTAATGTGATTTGTGAGCGGAAAGACGTTCTGCTATTGTTCTACTATGTAGTTTGACCTATATAAAGTTTGTTACATTTCTTACAGCAAATTTTCCATTTTGTTTATTAGTAATTATGTTGGTTTCAGAAAGTTAATTACATTTTGTTCTATTGCATTTCTTGTTCTGACTTGCATTGGAAATTGGTATGTTATATGTTTTACAGATATCCGATTGAACAACTTTATTACCAATATTATTTAAACGTTCGAAAGAAACCATGGGTGGATCTGGGAAAGCTTTTTGTATGTTCTTATTGGTGCTATTATTTAAAATAGTAAAGTTATGATTTAAATTTTTCGATAAATTTTGGAGTTTAGAATGATAAGTAACAACTCACGATACTATTGTAGCCATTAGAAAATTGATTTGTATATATGGCACCAAAGATTCTTTGGTATCTGTGTCCTCCGATAACGAAGTCCTTATTTTTTTAGTTCTGAAACTGATGAAGTGAAGACATTCCCCATGTGCAAAAAGTAAAAAAATGCAAAATGCTCTAGTTCATCAAGATTATCAGTTTGTTAACTTGAAAAATAATAATTATGTGATAGATAATGATGAAATTTTTGGAACTGGATTGCATCCTACCTACAACTATTGATCGAAAACAATGACAAACTGTGTTATGGATAATATATAAAAATACACTATTTGGACTAATAAACGATATGAAATTGAACACAATAAAATGGATTTTACAAATAAATTGTCATCTGTTTGTACAGTAACTTTTATGTGCGCTTCTGACGTCTTTGGACATGCAGCAGGTACCTACTGATATTTGAAAGTAGGCATGTGGAATTTCTTTTTAAATAGTTCTAAATAAGAAAACCCTATTGGAGTGAAGATGAACAGCATTTTTTCCCAAAAAGAATGCTTACCACGGGATCTCTAATGCAGCTAACCCAGGACCGATAGATACTTTAGTAGGTAGAGGTCTCCCCAACAGCTGAATGCCAAAGACCACAAAAACGTTGTCAGACATGTTATAAAAGAAAATAGGAAATAGACTTAGTTTTCCCGACTTTGTTCCCCCCATAGATAGTGGTTGTTTGCTTTGTGAACATAAAACTAAATACGTTGTAAAGTACTTGAGGTATTTTTTATTCTCGTATGTTTATATTATTTTGTTCAACAGGTTTTTGTTTTTTACCGTTTTATTACTATATGAACATTTTTTTGAATATAAATAAGCTCAGTATAATATAATCCACAGACAAATTTTTGTTTCGTAAAATTTAACAATATTTTTATGACATATAAATATTTCCAGCCTCGTATGGAAAAGGTTAATGTGTTTAGGTACATAAAACAAGTAATATGTTAAAAAGGCATGTGTGCAAACTTAGGATTTAAGGTTCGTTATACTCAACAGCATCCATTTCACAATTCTAAAATTTAAAAATAAAGAGTATATGCATAGCAGGAAAACTACAAAGTGATAATACAATTCTGAGTTAAACTATTTTTTTCATGACTTGAATGGAGATTGAGAACAAAAAAATGACAATTTGAATATTCATTTATTGCAAAATTGATATTTACAACAAACAAAAGTATTATCATAGAGTAATGAGTATGATTACTCTATTATTATGATTATGTACTAAACGTAGTCAGATATTTTTGTTGTTTTCAAAAATTGATATATAAAAGTCATATACTACTAAATATTACTATGTTCTAGATATGAAAAACTTAAATTTAATTTTCTAATAAAAAAAATATGAATGTTGTTGTTGCATTAGAACCACAATTGCTGACAAATATTTAGTCCTAATGGTTAGACCTATTCCAATACAACACCTTTTGTTTGTCAAGTAAAAATGGATAGCTAATCACAAATTGAACTCAATGAGTAAACGTTTACATCCACAAGGGAGCTATGTATAGGTCTCTGACTTAGTTGCTCATTCAACTAGACCTTAACAGTTTCTGCTGGTGATTCTGTCACCCGACATCTAAAATACATAACAATTTCTAAATGTTCAATAAGTATATCAGGCCTGTAACTAGAGGGGTGCCCCCGCAGCTGAACAGAGTCCCGCTTCAGGATGTCAGAAATGTTTTTTTTCTCAACACCATTATTCCTTCTGTATCCATGTATGCATGCAAGAAAGGAAAGCCTACTTCCTTTTTACCATGCTCAAAATCTACATTTTAGGCTTTCAGTTTTTGCAGTTTTATCTCTGTTCATCATTACAGGGTGGTCAAGGAAAAGTGTCCAATTTTTTTAAATTGTCGTATAATTTAATTTTTGTTGGCATTTTAACTGCACAACATAGATTTGAATATTTATAATGTCTACATTGATTATTTTTAGCACCTATTGCTCCATTTAAATAACCCTAGTTGGATGATCGTCAAATTAAATTTATTGGTATCAATAATAGGCATTAGAATGTTTTATGATTTTGGAAAACTTTATCTCATTATTTTGCAACTCTATCAATATTCTATCAAAAATAAACACGAGAATTTAATGGCACCAATGAAAACCACTCGATTTATACTTAACGGGAATAAATAGTGCTCTTTTTAATCCCCCTTTCAAATTTTCCAGGACAAGTTTCCAAATTATCAAAATTGATCTAATCTATATATTTATTTTAATAAGTAGTTACCCTGCGTGTCTGACGTGAGTGGTCTCCCTTAAAAATTCGTAGTACAGTGGTTTATGAAAAACTTAAATTGTCGGGCTGTAATTCTACTAGATTTGTGAGTTGGTTTGACGCACCCCTCTAGTTACAGACCTGGTGTACTTATTGAACATTTAGAAATTGCATGTATTTAGATGTGAGTGACAGAATCACCAGCAGAAACTGTTAAAGTCTAGTTGTATGAGCAACTAAGTCAGAGACCTATTAGCTCCCTCTGACTTGTGGGTGTAAACGTTTACTCATAGAGTTCTGGAGTTCGAGCAGGTCGTTGCTTTACGTTTAACAGATCAGAGGTATACTCGTATAATAAAACTTTGTAGTTAACTTTTTAATCACGAAAAAAAATACTTACCACTTTGTTTAATGCGTTCCTGTGCAAACCTTTTCCAATTGTATTGCCACGGCGAGAAAGTCCAACACTCAATCGGCAAACTTTTGTTGCGGTGCCACTGTCCAATGACTTGTCCTTGACAATACAGTGCAGAGTGTCTCCTTTGTTCGATATTTGCTTATCAGATTGTAATGCAGTGATATCGGACGGGTTTGATACAGGTTTTCTTTTTAGTGGAGTAAATCCTCCGACCGATCGCATTCCAAGTCCACACCGTTTATTGATTTTATTGACTAGTAGAGGAGTTGGATCAGAAACTGGGCGTTCAGAAATTGTGTCTGAAACATTGAAAATATTAAAACTAATAGAATCACTGAAAATCAACTAACTAAATTATTGCTATTGTTGTATTACTTATAAATCAGTGATGTTAAAAACCGTTTAATGTTTAGAGACACTTCTATATTTATGTAGAGATGTATATAGAAATAGGAAATTCTGAAAATGAATTTATCAGTAATACAAACGATATAGTAAAAAAAACAGATATTTATTCTCATTAATATTTACTAGAAGTACTTAATATATACAAAATAGAAAAGTAAAAAACGATACTGCATTTAGTTTTCAAAATTATGAAAAATAATCAACTGGATAAGAATAGTTGTGAACATCTATCCAACATAGATATGAAATTGTCGTAAACAGACATCCGACATATTTGACTTACACAATTTGTCAATCAATAGGCATTGCCCTTTATCATACTAAACGTGAGTCAATCGTTTGAAAGTTGTTTTATCCATACAAATACATCCATTAATGATTTTAAAGCTGCGTTATTGCGAATGTAGAAAGACAGCGCCAAATGCAAATAAATGTACGAATGAATATGTTTAAACTTACTTGTATGAAGAATTTGAGCAATACGTTGACTATGTTCGGTTTCAACAACGGAAGATGATGCTAATGCCTTTTGATATGACTTCAATACGTTTGGTTCTATTGCAGCAATTTGAGTGACTGGTTCAACATTGGACTGCTCATTATTTAAATTACTTTGATGATCGGTTTTCTTCACATCTTGTTCGGTTTCAACAACGGAAGATGATGCTAATGCCTTTTGATATGACTTCAATACGTTTGATTCTATTGCAGCAATTTGAGTGACTGGTTCAATATTGGACTGCTCATTGTTTGAATTACTTTGATGATCGGTTTTCTTCACATCTTTTTCTTTTTTGGAATCATTATTTAACTCCTGTTGTTTTATAACTTTTGTCGGTGTGGTTCTAAAATCACTGTAATCACTATTCACTTTTCTTTTGGCAACTTTAACTTTTTGGGGTGTGTGCTTTGGTTCCAATACATTTTTTTGTTCAATATTTGTCAATGAAAGTAATGATTGTTTAGTTGGGATTTCTTGGGTGTCATTTATTGTTTGTGTTTCATTTTCCAATAAGCTTTGGGTTTTAATCCATGCTTCTCTTAAAACATTTTTGTGACCTTTATAATTAGGAGTATTTGGTTGTGTCATGGAAACTAATTGTGGATTTCCTTGAGTTTCGTCAACAACCAATAAAGAAGATGTCGAATTACCAGGATGGCTATAACTTGAAAACCTTTCTCTTGCTAAACGGGGAGATGCCTTAAGGTCACTTCTCAGTCCAACGGCACCTGGTTTCATTGATATTGGGACCTTGTTTGTCAGATTTATTTTGTTTTGTGTAGAAGACACAAGAGATGGTCCTGTATAAAATTGAGAAGTGAGAAACAAGGCCTGGTTCTCCAGAAAATGAAAGTTTTGACCTAGGAGACGTGGCATTCGAGCATGTAGATCCATGAGAAATTGGTGCAGAATGGGTTGTGTGTCGGCTCTAGCTAACACTTGAGGAAGAGAAGTCCGAATGCAACAAGAAGGATAAGTAAACTGCAGCTGACCTAATGGACGAAACTTGATCTGATAAACATAAAATAATTCTTATTAACAATTTAAAGCAGTTTTAATTTTCATAAGCGTAAAGAGGGGAGTGTAATTGCTATTTAGTTACCATAACTCCGATTGAGCTGAAATTTTCGTTTCGTGTCACACATTTAGTATCACCAACCCGGGCCACGTGGTTACTCTAGCACAATTTTGGTCAATTAAAAAAAATGTGTTTATGTAGCTATTATTTGGTAATAGTGGTTCATATCTGGCAAATATCTATCATAATACCTTCAATGAACAACATATACTGTGGGCTTTTGAAAATATTGGTTTGTGTCCAGGGTGTAACTTGAGAGCCAATTAAATTTCAAAAATATATAATATCTTCAAGTTTGCTGCTAATGTGCCAAACTACGTCTTTAAGCATTGTAGAAAATTTCATAAAAACTATTGATCCAGAAAAAAAGTTATGGTCATTTTTGTATCAGTGACTATCATGCACTAGGTCCAATCTGTAAGTCTTTTACAAAAATTTTATTCTTGCAGCTTTTATTTGATGAAAGTGGTTCATAATTGGTAACTATAACATTATTACTTCATTCTATAACATATACAACATATTTGTGAAAATATTGGTTTCTGTGTCCAGGGTACAAATTAAAAGTTTTATATCTAAAATAAAAATATTTTAAATTTGCTGGAAAATGCCAAACAACGTCCTTAAGCACAGTAGAATACTTCATAAAGAATATTGACCCAAAAAAGTTATTAAAATTTTTGTGTCAAAAATATGAACTGCTTGTTTAAATGTCTTCGATTTGGCCTTTTTTCTGATACACTTAGTATGCCAAGTAGAAATATCATAATATGAAATTAAGGTCCACTGATTTTGGGAACCAGTTCTGACCAATGCATTAAAATTTGAATTTTCAAAACTTCTATTTTCAGTGAATGAATTCAACCAAAACCACTAAAAATGATCTAGACCATTTTAGGTCATTTTCTTTCCATAAACTACCTAGATATTATTAACAAAATTATATTAAAACTGGACTGGCCTGAAATGATAGTCCGCTTATCTCAGGTCAAGCATTACATTTTTTTTCTGAAACTTAATTTGACTAATTATATTTATTCCAAAACGACTAAAAGTGATGCAAAATAGATTAATACGAGCACTCCTAAGCAATTTGTTAGAAGTGGGTGTACCCCCCTTATTCCAAAGGTATACTAACGACGGGTTAATATTAATAATACATAATATGTATATCTATACAAATTAACGAAAATAGACAGAAAAATCCACATTAAAAAACAATATAATTTTACTAACTAAACTTCTTTTGGATTTCATAATAAGCCAACCACAAAATTGTTCTTTATAAAATTTGTCTTCCCTCGAGAAGTGAGCTAATGAACATAAAGTTGTTTTGAGGCAAATTTTTGGCAACCTTAATTTAGTTAAGCCTCCAACATTCAGATTCCCAGACTATTTGAAAACATTTCCTAATCAAATAAAAAATGATTTTTTTTAATTGTTTGTTTCCCATACAAATAGTAGGAGATCTACAGGCTCAAACATCAAAGAATTATGCACTTTTGAGAAAACGCAAGCCACTTGCACCCAATTTTCAGATATGCACCGTGAAATATTTTGGCTAAAGAAGAGGCATTTTGTATCTTGTGATTAGAACAAATAAGTCGTCATTTTTCAAAAATATTATGTTAAATTTCTACCTCTCAAAAAAATCGTATTTAACTCATTTCTCCAATTGACCTTAAATGCAAGGTACCAACTGCTCTTAAAATTACAATATTTTTTTAAAAAATGACATGGTCCTACATCCACTGGAAATTGGTTTTCTTTAAAATATTTATGTTATTTTTATTAAAATTATGGTGAAATTCAATACTACTTTCAAGTAATATGCACACAAAAGTTTATAAAAAATAATATAAAATATTTAAAGAAAACCCATTTCCAGTGGACGTAGGACAAAGCCATTTTTTAAATTACTTGTATCATTAAGAGCAGTCGGTACCCTGAATGTCAGGCCAATTAGTAAAATACGATTTTGAGAGACAGGAATTTAGCTTAAAAATTTTGAAAACAGGTCTTAGTTGTACCAGTCACAAGATATAAAATGCCTCTTTAGCCAAAAAGTTTCACAGTACTTATATATAAAATTGTGTGCAAGAGACTTGCTTTTTCTCAAAATGCATGATCCTTCCCTGTAGATCTCTTATTACTAGATAAACAGTAATTCAACTGACCTGGACATAAAACAAGTGAGATTCATTATCTGGCAGCCGATAACCATACTAAAACAAAAAGAAACTAGCATTCATTAAAATAAACTGAATCTTCAATATTTTGGTCAAATAAATAGTGAAAAAAACAACAAGATTATCGAAAGTTTTAACCCCTCACATAATCACTTTGAAAAAGCAAATTTATGGTAACTGAGAGGAGGAATATACTTTCTATTCTAAGCCAATGGTAATTTGGTTGTCAGCTCCAGAGCTCAGCCTTGCCTAAAGGGCCATTTTTGCCCCCTTCTCATTAAAAAGTAGAATGGTTTCCTGGCTTTAGATTTAAGCCATTTGTTCAGGCTCTGGTGGTAAATAAGTGTGCCGAATTTTAGTAAAATCGGAGAAGTAGTTTAGGAGCTACAGTATCTTAAATCCTTCGTCTATTTCAGCACCGAGTTTAATGAAATTTGGCACCTACCTAGACTAACTTTGGGATGAGGAGTAAAAATCCGTTCTCATATTATTTGTGCGGTTGCTAGGGATGCCAAAATCACAACAAGGAATTTTTACAAATTTATCTCATATAACAACGGTTTTATAAGTATTTGACAACATAAAACCTTTTTACCTTATATCAACTTTTCACTTAAAAATTGTTGCTAGGAAAAAAATTTAATATATTTCGTGGAACAACATTTTTATTTTTATTTTTATCCACCGTAACAGTGCATCTGATTTTTACTTATACGTACTAGCCATGTAAAACCTTTGTTACCATATATAAACTTTTAATTCGCAAATTCGCATACTTTTCCTTAGTAACTGCTGTTAGAGACGCCAATATTGCATAGCAACAATGACCTTTTACAAATATATCCCATACAATAACGTTTTTATGGGTATTAGACAACATGATACCTTAGTTACCATATATACGAACATTCTTCTAATCAAATTTCTACTTAGCAACTGCTGCAAAGGACACCAATATGAAATAGCAACAAATATATATTTATTTTATCTTAAAAAACCTTAGTCATTATGTATAAACTTTTAATTCGTATACTTTTTGTTAAGACATTAACTATTTTTATCAACAAATTAAATACTAATTCTGATAGACTTACAAAAAAACTGCAGGTTATACCTAATAACATTCATTATAATAATCAGAATTATAATATTTTTTTTTGGTATTATTTGTCATTTTGGCTCTTCAATCAACAGTGGCCAATTACATTTCTTATATAAGAAATATATATACAAATTTGGTATCTATCATCTCAAAAGCTAATATTGATCTACTTTTTAATTCTACTAATGCCTATTTAGTCTTTTACAATTTAAATAATAACTACCTAGTTTACGGGAAGAGTGACGGTTGTGTACACATAAAACGTTTAAATTCACCAACGAGGGTACTATGTCCTACACCATATTGCTTGTTAATGTTTTGCATTTTAAACAACTTTACATTTTTTCAATTCGAATTTTGGTTTTCGGAGGAACTAGCTAATACTTTCAATTACCAAGCTTGTCTGACCACCTTATCATGCTTCAGTTTGGATGTTTTAATTTGATCTCGACGGTTTGCCAGATTTTTATTTTTGCATGTTTGCTGCAGTAAAGATTTCATTTTACATAGGAATTGCTTCTAGAGACTCCATTATTGCAT
Organism: Parotoplana pacifica; assembly: GCA_034780595.1. Classification (NCBI taxonomy): domain Eukaryota; kingdom Metazoa; phylum Platyhelminthes; order Proseriata; family Otoplanidae; genus Parotoplana; species Parotoplana pacifica. Next base: position 15,182 of record JAUYWI010064176.1, read on the forward strand.
AGCAACAATATTTTTTTTACAAATACATCCCATATAACAATGCTTTGAATTCTTAGTTTGTTAGCTCTAATATTTTAAAATATATCAATTAATTTTTTTCTTTTTTTTATTCACCAGCAAAGCCACTACGAGACCGGTTTCGACCTTTTTGGGTCTCATCAGTCGTAGGTAGGCTCG
>JAUYWI010064187.1:0-15357 GCA_034780595.1 Parotoplana pacifica
CTTTGACCATTCCTTCTCCACATATTATATGTCCAATCCAATTCTTCTTTCTTCTGATTATTGTTTCCAACATGCTTTTTTCTTTGATTTGTTGGAGTACTTCTTGATTTGTCTTCATGTCTTTCCATGTTATCTGTTGCATTCTTCTACATTAGGGTGATTTAAATTGTGCTCCTCTCGAGCAGCCAATCACGAACTCGTTCACTCAATGTGCACTACTTTACCCTCGTGCGCCAGACACATGACTACAACCAAATCTAAGCGTTGGCTAATCAGCTGGTGATCTTCCACAAGCAGAAAAATATTCTTATAGCTTACTACGAAGCCACACCACTTGGTGATTATAAACAAACTTGTTTCAAAAAGTGTTTACCTACGCAGTAAGATATCCTATCTGGTGGATTTATCGGTGGATTGCTGTGTCCCTTACCCAGTATTGGTACAGTTATATCCGCCCTATTAGCCTCCTCTCCTACCAAGTTATTCAAGCAATATGGTCAAACACTACAGGCATGGCCGTGTTCAATGACACCAAGGAACAAATGTACAACATCTCCTCCCACATTAGCCCTCAAACATTATCTAAATGTGAAGCAGCCAAATGGTCGTGCATTAAAGAGGACAATGCGGAATTGACTGAGAGTAAGTCAGCTGCAACTGGACTTATCAGCGATGGTTGTGTTGCAGAACTCCTCGTTGGTCTACCCATCTATGCTCGATCCAATGCAGAGAAGCTGGTTCCTTACTTCCTCAATGTCGCGGCTGCCTCGCTACCTGACTACATTAATCCGGTTAAATTGAAGCGGGAGTTGGTTACTCGACGCAAGATGAAAACCTACCCAAAGCAGGTGCTACGCAAGAGTTGGTCACAATGCCGGGCATACGTCAATCCTGGTTTGACAAGCCCCATTAAAGCACGAGGACGATGTATTTAACACAAAAGTCTGCGACAGCCCTACAAAACAGGTGGTCAACACCTGGTCGACACCTGCACGAAGCAACAATGTGGCTGGCTCCTAAACTCTAAAAATTTTAAATCAGTGGTCATTCAACGATGATGACAATAACGACGCAAACAACTTAGCATGGCGTTCTGAGGCTAAAGTGTGATTTTCTGTGCTTTGACTATACGCAACTGTTATTTGACTATGTGTAACATTTGTTTTGGAGGAGCAATCATCTTTATTATCTGACTATGTCCATCACTACATGTGTGAAACATTTGTGTTTGCGGAGTAATCCTCAACTATTAACTGACTGTGACCACCACTATAAAATGCGTTTCTTCCTACTTTGAGGAGATATCCTCATCTATTAACTGACTAAACCCTTGATGCCGCGGGATCACTTATTTATTTAGAGGAGCAATCCACATCATGTAATATCATTTTAATTTATGTTGGAATTCCTCTAATATGTTTCTTTTCATCAGTTTGTCTTTTTACTTTGAAAAGTCATTCCAAATTTAAGGTTTGATTTGGCCTTTATTGGGAATGCACAAAAGTCACCACCAAAACTACAACATAAACCATATGTTTGATGTGTAGGCGTAAATGAATACCACCAGGTTCTGTAGAATTGAGTATTATGATTTTAATCCTAAACATGTTTTAAACTCGGCTTGTAATTTGATAGCCAGCTTAGACGGTGTATGTGGCAAGCTTCAGATATATCCATTAAATTAGCGTCTGTAGTGACGGTGTTTATTATTATGTAATTATAAGGGGATACATAAATGGCGTTATATTAAATTGATTTTATATACTACGGTTTAAAAATTTACTATGTTACGTGATGTGACAGTTATTCATAGCCTAAATATATACTCATCTTTATGAACATAAATTTGGTACAGCGAAATTTTAAATTGAATAAACTTTTAATTTACCCACTTGAGAAATTTTTAATTCTGACTAAACTAAATGGTCGCTTAATCGACTCAGAATCGATTAAATCTATCTTATTTATTGACCCCAACCCCCTCCCCCTTGTGTGAATAAGAGGCCATTTTCCATTTTCACTACTAGTCATACGGCTAAAAATATGTTTAATTCCTGTTATTTTTGCCGTAAAAAGAATTTTTTCGAATCCTTCATACTTGCAAGTATGTCTATTTCACAAATAAAATATTAACTTGAATAAATTTATCAACTAATGTAAACTTTCTGATAGTGGAAAAAATTAATTTTGAAATTAATAAATACAGCAGACGGAGTCCTTTTGAACATTCATCACAGCTGCAGACATTTGTTTAAACAAGTGGAAATTTTGGTATCAGCCATAAAAATGTACTCTACATATGTATACCGATATGTACAGAATATTTTATTTCGTAGTAAATGGGAAATGAATATTTACCTGTTCAAAGGTTTGATTTTTGTCCTGCACCTGCTGCATGTTGTGTTGTAAAAATGCCAGCATAAAATGAGGCAATAAGGGCAGTAACATGTTTTGAGCATTATTGACATGTGATTCATAGTAATTCGGCAAACTTTCGTGCTCCAGTACTGGTTCGGTTGGAGTTTCACTACCACCTGACATTATATTCAACAAAGAAAACAAACTATTCGAATCAATTGCGTTCTCCGAATTATTTACTTGACTTTTCGGTTTTCTGTTTTCTGCTAGCTCACTCTCCTTGCTAAGCAAGCTTTTCTTTAAAGGTGACTGTGAAAGATTCCATTGAGCAGAAGAAGAAGAATAAGTGCGCTTAGTAGCATATATTTTTTCATTAGCATTGCTGGAGATAGTTTGTTTTGTATCATCATGAAAAACTGAAAGACAACATTTTTTAAAGTCAGTATATGAAAACTTGGTAATAGAGGGGCTGATCCAGCTATCCCTGTGATTTTCTATAGAAATGTGAATTTTTGACTTTTGACAAATTTAATTGAGCAGCAATCAATATGGAGACCAAAATAACAACATCATCGGTCCAAAAATAAGCTTTGTTTAATAACAATTTCAAAATTAATAGCGTAGAAACAAAACCTCAAATAAATTATTGATTTTTGATGAAAACACTAAATTATTTGTATAAAAAAACAGTAAGATCAAATAACAAAATGAAATTTCTTTTTTGAGTATTATTTTTTATGTATACCCACCAATATAGCAAAGTTCACTTTTGTACTGATGACGTAATTGACCTTTATTGACCGTATTTATCCTTATTAAATTTTTACATTTTTACATTTACATTTTTTAGTACCAACGTTATACACTTTTTAAGCATTTTTAAAGTGCTGAAAAATATCAGCAATACCTATGTATAATCTTCTTTTTAGATTTTAATTATCAAAAATATTCTAAAAAACTAGAAAATATATTCTACAATATAATGTGATATCTATCTAAGATTTTTCCTTTTTTAGAATATAAAATTGCATTTTCTGAACATTTTACGATGATCAATTAGCGTATTATGTATTTCTCATAAGTTTTTTATTTATCATTATACCTACTTCTGTTGAAATCAGTTTGGGACCACAAATTAGTGGACATGTTAGGAGACACACTTCTTCTAGGAGAACATGGCGGGGAAGTAACTGACTTTTTTAACAAATGATTACTTGATGAATTTAAGTTTCTCTCAGTTTTAGATGAACTTTTATTGTTAGAAGAAAGCGAAGCTTTGTTCAATTGACAAGAGCTATCACGTCGACAATTGACCTGAAGCATAAAGTACATACATATATCATAGTTTTTAAAATAATAAAAAATGCTTTAAAAGTTACTTGATGCAGAATATAAATTGTATTTATATGGACAGAATATGAAGTTTACTGGGGATGATAGTAATAATATTATTTTTACATAATCAGTTACCTAACAAAGAATTCACAAACTATTGAATCATGTTATATAAAAGTTAATTTATACTTGTTTGAACAATATAGTACTTATTATCAGTAAAAATATAATAAATAAATGTAGTAAAAGAAATGAATTATTTAAAACTTGTATAAATCCTGATGTTTTGAAACAACACTAACAGCTGTTTAGAATACTAGATACCCGTTGCAGCTTTGATTGTAAGTAGGTAATACTTTTTCAAAGTATTTCTTCACTTCAACTAAGTACAGAGTTTTACTATAGTTAGAGGAGGTAGCTACGATCAAAGTAGTTTGTTCTAACAATTCAATAAACAATAAAAACATTACATTAATTTAATTTAATTTCTTCGCTTGCAAAATATTAATCTTTCAATACCTCAAAAAAACATTTTTTACTTCATTCAGCAAAGTACATAGTTTATATTGATATAAGATTACAATTAAATTAATTTTACAATAGTAAGAACGAACGTGGCCACGATCAGAGTAAGTTTGTTTTGACAAAAGCCTATTCTGGTTCTAACAATCATTGAACAAATGTTATTTCATGATAATTGTTTTAATTGTGGTTATGCAATACCTAAATCCAATTGTTCATTTCAATTAAATTAGGTGATAATATTCTCTTATGTAAACCTGGTACATTTATGTACGTATAGAGTGCATTCATAATCGCTGTGTGCTAAATTCTGTGCATACTGTCTGACGTAAATATGTTGAACTATAAAAATACTCTATATTGACATAAAAATAACCAATTTTGTTATTTTTCTAAAATTAGAAAATTAATTTTGAAAAAAATAAGCCCCTCAGATTTGCTCGCTATAACGGTTGATTTCTAAAATTGGTTTAAAAATAGGGCTTCTAAGCCAATACACTAGGACCACGGAGAATGCGTCCATTTATAAATAGATTTAAACAGATTATCGCTAATAAATTTTAATTTTCTAATAAAAGAATTTGAGAAATTAACTTGATTACGATCAATACTCCAAAAAGTGCAGTACTTATTCTATTTCAGCTGATAGAATTAATGTAACATACAATAAAGAAATTTTATTGGATTCTTTAGGTATAACTTTTAGAAAATTCTGTTAATTGCTCTATATTTTGTCAAAATATTAAAAAATCTCAATAGGCATTAGCGATTTAGTATTATCCAAACAACATAACCTTTGCTAGTAACTTTGTTATTTTAAAAATGAACTAAAATTAATATATTTTGGATACCTATTACGAAATGTTACCTAAGTGTATATCTCACTTTTAATAATATTTGTTTATTTAAAATATTTCTAACTGATCAAGCAATCGTAGTTCCAAAAAGTGTAATTTTTCTTTAAAAAAAAGTATGATTGATTTGGAGTCAGTTTTAGTTATTTAACAATTGCCAATTTAGTGACTTAAATCAGATTTTAATGTTAACTTGATATTATATATTTGTAACTAAATATAAACAAATACCCGAGTATGTGTAGTTATGTATCCGTTTTATTTCAGATAAAACAAACGATCAAGATGAAGTCTACAGAGATTTTGGCATTGAAGTATAGAGATCTAGACATTATACATGTGCATTATGCCCTGTAATAAAAGCAAACTCAGATCCGTCTTTGCATCCGTCTAACCATTCTCCCAGTTTTAGATACCTATAGGTAGCTACGCTTTACAGAACCAAAATTTTCTTTACAAACGGGCAAACTTAAAGACACAAAACCAGCCTGTGTTTATAGCCAGGTAAAGGCATACAATATCTGTCGTTGGGAAGCTTTTTTAGTTAACATGACCCGGTTACTGCCTATTTAGTTGATTTTGCCCTGTCTGTAGGAATATCCATGAAGTAGGGGTGGCGTATTTAAAAGATCACTCTCAGGGCAAAGGAAGAGTGATAATGATGAGGAACAATAGACGAGGACGAAAGGGTAAGATAAATGACTCGACATTGTGATAAAGAATTTGTTATCATTGGTATACAACAGATACATGAAGATATTTAGGCGTGCATGTATATATGTATACCTAGGTCTATGTGTACATGTAGATTTATAAAGCATGGGTTAGCAATGTATATAAAATAACAAATATAACGCAGTGAACCTTGCTATTTTTTAGATTTATTTACTAAGGTAGACAGAATAAATAGCAAATTTAAAATTCAGATGTAGAAATAACAATTTCGTGTGTTTTCCAAAGAAACCAAAACAACTATCAAAGTAAAATACAATGATGATACAAAAGACAAAAAATTTAGAATTCCATTTTTTATATTTATTTAGGTTGCAAGAAAGAATCAATTTGAACAGAGGGGTATTCCTATAATTAGACATATGAATAGGTACCCCTGTTCAAAGAATAAAATTCAAACTCTGAATTTCGCATAACTTTTGTACCACCCTGTGTACAGTGTGATTTAAAATAAGAAATATTTAAATCGATCTAAAAAGAAAGTTGGTTAAAATTGATCCATACAACATGGAATAAAAGTCATACAAATGGGAAAGTAAAAACATACTTGAAAAACTGCTGTATCTGTAAGACCCTCCAAAAATTCGGGCATTGATCTCATCTCTCCGGTTTTTTCCTCCTCTCTTCGTTTCATCTCGTTTAGTTTGCACACTTTGTTCCTTAATGTAGACCGGGGAATTCCATAAACTGCCGCAGCTCTCCTAGTTCCAAGCTTGCCACAGCAGATAGCACGAACAGCTGTTGACAGATCAATTTCAGTGTAGGGCCGTCTTACTGGTTTACAGTCCACAACTGGAGAGGATCGGTTTATGTCATCGTAATTAGGAGCCAGTTTGCTCGAACCATGTGAAATGGATGAAAGTCTAAAATATATGTTAATTAAAAAAATATGAACATAAAAGTCCGTATAAATTTGACAACTCACATTCTAAAAACAGTTGCTAATGATGTTGAAAACACATTATGTATGTATGTATGTATGTATGTACTAGTGCCCCGTGTAAGAGCCTTTATTTTGACCTTTTTGTCTTAAATGATACAAATAAACTATTATTACTATTATTACTTTATTTAATTTTGCTATTGCAGAGACTGATGGTTTTCTTTTTGGGTAACATTAACACAAAAATCACAAAAGAATTTCTATTTACCTATTTAGTGACTGTTTTTTGAAATCACTTGACAAAGATCAAACGGAAAGATCAAGAGGTTCTTGTTGCTGATCTAAGTAGGACCAAATGCCATTGGTAGTATCTATGGAAAGACATAAAAATATAGGAAAAAAACATTATACATTATAAAATACAAATACCATACGTAATGAAATGATAACTAAATAATTAAATAGATGTATTCATTTATTTGTCATGTAATTTTAAAATTATTTCTTAAATATTTATTCCTACTCAGATATGCTGTGTTGTTTGGTCAAAATTAAAACACCTATTAAAAACTCATTTTTGTATGGAAACCCGATTAAACTGTTTATAATTTTAGTATAATATCCCAACAAATTATATTTGAATTGAAAACAAAATAATAATAATATTAGTAACTTTATATTACATTGTATACAGAATGATGTTGATGATGTGTATTTGGTTAACGTACAGACTCCTCTGTCTCGAGCGACAAGCGAACAAGATCTAGCCATGTCGAATACATGCATATTCAATGTAAAACTATTATACTAAAAAGGCTGCAACTGTTTAAAAATTTGAAATATAAAGGCAGGTGAACTAACAACACACGAGGGTACCTTCAATTATCCTGATGAATGTAGTAGATGGTAGAAATGTAAAAGATTGAATAGCATAAGAGAAGTGGGAACATGAAGAAAATGGGGCAACGATGACAAGATTAATAAGTCGATTGAAATTATTGTTATCTGGCTGTAGAAATAACTCTATGAGAGCAAGTAGAATCTAGAATTTTGGGTCAAAGTAGATACGAGAAAAACAAAAGGAGAAGGTTGTAGTCGGTGACAGTTTAAAACCAACCTAATACACATTTTGTTGATTTAGTTTTGACAGAAACAATAGGAGATATGTAATTGTAAAATTAATTTTAAGAGAAGTAATTTATTTTTAGAAATTAGCTTGTTAATATTATTATTTTTTGAAATTATCTACCTATCATAATCCATTTAAGATTTAAGATTGCTTCTCAGATGCACCAGTCTTTATCTACTGTTTCGCGCTATGTATTGTTACCCAAAATTGACTTTTTTGGGTAACCTATAAATTAAATACTAATTCTATAATGTTGTGCACCCACAGGCATATATTTTGCAAATGCTACCTAATAATGACATTCTCAAAAACTTCAACTAAAAGTAAATATCAAAAGTGGGATTCTTTTTGCTATATGAGGATGCACAATATTTAATAATAAAAAATCAACTTTCGTTATTATCAAAACACTCAATTCATACTACCAAATGTACATGTTTACTATTTCAGCAATTATTTGATCATTCACTTCAGAATTGCGGGACTACTCTTAAAACCTCAAAGTCCAAAGATATCTTTATATAATCCTAAGAATTGTTTAAATCAATAATTTCATGAATTTATTTTGTTTTCTTCAACATTTTATAAGAGGCTAAAATTTGGTACATAGACGTGTATTTTGGTAAATTTGTCACCATTAAAAGATAAGGATCTCATCTCTCGAACCACCGATAAATTGAGATCGAAATTTGTCTTTTCAATCAATTATCTCAAAGCGTTCTATATCTTAGCTCTTTTTCAAGAGATATTTATGGCCCTCTATCATTTCCCATTTCCAGGGCCTCCCCCACTAATTCACATCCTACAACAAACCCCATATAAAAAATGATGTTCCTATGTCCATTCCAACAGATGGCCTATAAGTAATAATAGAAATAAAAAATATATAACTGTCATTGATACCAAATAATAAGCTATGGTGATAGCCATGTGATATTAGCTATAAATAAGTTGAAAAAAATTAGAATCTTATCAAAGGTTTCAAAATTTAAAAGATGTTAAATTGACTTCAAATGGTTCTATAGTGAATACCTAGCTATTCTTATCTATCCTTTACGAGAAAAAATAGATTATACAAAGATGAGTAAATTACTTGTAATAGTGGTGTCTACTTTCTGTAACTATTTTATTTTATAGAAAATTTAAGGAGCCGTCCGTTTATTATAAGTAATTATGTATAGAAATAATCTTTTAGACGTAATAAATATCTTTCGCAACACTTAATAACTACTAGTAAGGCTCAGTATTTTGATTATAGGTACCTGCCTAAATATTGAATTAGAGACATTAAAAATTAAAACACTCAATGATAGCGAACATTTTTTATAAACATGCAAAGAACAGGTAAATTGGCGCATGAGAATAGTCCTGACATTTCCATTTCTATATGAGGATCACTGTGGCTTTGGGTAGCTACGACGAAATAAAACAGTGGGCGAACAAGCAAAAGAAAAGTGATTCTCTATAAAAAGAGAGAAAGAATGAGGATTTACTAGGTGAAGAAGGCAAAGTAAGAAAGAGAAGGAGAGGGCGAATATTAGTCAGGTTTATCATAAACAACAGTCTGGCCCAAAAAACAGAATATTACTAAATAATAACAACCTAGGTGGTACCACATTGCATTGTGTAGATATCTATAATGAATAATTTCCTCATATACATTCTTATTCATCTTTGAATAAATGTACATGTATATTATTTTATGTGAATGTTAAATATTTTAGAGTGTGGGTTGGGTTTGTTTCCTTCATTCTTCGGGTTACCAAACCATGCTTGTTCATCTCCAAGTAGCTAGAGGTTGACTACGCCCAGGTGTATATTTTAATCATTGATTGTATACATGCTTTCTGTACAACAATGATAACCAATATACCTAATAGCCATTGCTTTTCTTCCAAAGCGCCCCACCCCAAAATTAAGAAAAACAGTTGTCTTTTATACTGTTTCTTCATTCATTCATATATATAGCCGATTTACACAATATTATCCACCAACGACAAACTTTAAAACAACAGAACATTAAAAGAAGCTGCACTGCCGAATACTTGAAACCCGCCTGCTGCCGCTGGTTACATATAGAATGCAGATTGTCTCCATTAAAATAAAATAACATCTATAGCTGCACCGTAAATTTACCAACTATCAACGTACCCCGTTTGCGCTGGAGGTAGGCAAACCGAAACCTGATAAAGCAAAGCGTTGTACATTTTTTAAAGGTACATATTTTTGGTACTACATTCTATTAGAAATAGGTACGCATTATCATCTGCGCAATAACAAAATAAAATTATTCTTTGTATTAGATTCAAAACTGAGGCACTTGCTATAAAGTTGGAATGCTCTTCTGTTTTTAAAGTTTTAACTATATCCCGTGGTTTCAACCATAATAATATAGACAATAACCAAGTAACTAACAAAATTTAAATTCCGTAATGGTGGTATAGCATTATTCACCTAAAACAAGTCAGAAAAGAAGCAATAGTAAATTTAACGCAAAGAATTTGCCATTATTCTAACATCAATAGTCTTTTCATTTACTACACCGCGCCCACTACAGAAATATTTAGTGAATTCTGTTCAATTAAAAAAACAAAACATCCTCAAATAAAGAAAACATTTAATAGACAAAACAAAATTGGAACATAAACATAAAAGATTATTTAGTGGTCATTGTAATTATTTGAAATAACTCTTTTTTTAAGTATTCATTGAAAGCTGGGACACGATTACACCATGTCGATATCAATATTAAAGACAGGATATGTCAACGCCCATACAAAATACAACCTTAGGGATTATAGGTATTTGGTTAGTTCGAATAGCATATTAAATATTTAGCCTATTTAAATTAGGAACATACGAAAAATCAATACACGACAGTGGACTAAAAAATTAATTAATTGGGTACTTACTCATTACTTAGATTATAATATATTCATTTTAAAAAAACAAAACTTTTGTAATATATTGATATTGGTATTGGTATTGGTATTGGTATTGGTATTGGTATTGGTATTGGTATTGGTATTGGTATTGGTATTGATATTGATATTGGTATTGGTATTGATACTAGTATTGGTATTGGTACCTATTAACAATGTTTAAAATTCTACATACTATTTTTAAATGTCCAAATTACAATATTTATTCTTAGGTAGATACAACTAGTAGGTATCTACATTTATCACTTCTGATATTTGATAACCCAAATCCGCAAACTCAACTTTGTTTCCGTTAGCATACTAATAATTCATCGTCACTAGACCAACCTAGATCTTCTTGTATAGCAAGCTGAATGTAACATACAACGTGAATCTCTACACATGTAGACATGTATGTGAGAACTGCATGTAATAATAACCCAATCCTTTTCCTAATAAAATTATAGGTACGTCTACGCAGACATTTTATTATTTTATATCTTGTAGTTGTCATAGGTTTTCCATTTGAAAAATACAACAATATTCATTTTTATATTATACATAATATAATCTTTTCATCAAACTAAAACTACGATATCTACATATTTGCTGCTTCTATGTAGTTGCTTTCTCTCCCGGGCAAATAATATCATTTGAGCCAATGAACCACCTAATTCACGATTATTATTTAGTTCAATTTAGATCTCAGTGACATTGCTAGAACCAGACCTTTTCCTCCACTCTTTTATCCCTAACCAAATAAGACAATGTCTATTTTAAACATTTACAAATGTATATTGTATATATGTAGGTATATAGTATAACGAAATAATGCTCGAAGCAACAGTGAATCGGTTTCAAGTTTATAATGCTTGCATGTAATATACCAGTTTTTGACTACATAATACCTGCATAATAACTTCTAAAGTCGGTTTAATTTTCCTAAATCCTGAGAAAAAAGTTAGTATAATACACTTAAAATTTTGGAAAACGTTTATGGTTACAGTAAAATCTGTTCATAATAGGATATCATGTACTTCTTAGACGTCTAAACTGAAACTTTTGAAAAACTGATTTTTTAACTTGATATTGTTCCTTAGCAATGATAACTAATCACACTTCGCTACACTAAACTAAAAGAAATGTTTAGTTTCAGAAAAAAACACAGCTACTTAGTATATTTTTTAGGTTTTCTCTTTTTATTAGGACTCTGTACCTAAATTCCTTTTTGTAATGTAAAATTTGTGCGGTTTATTTCATTTGCAGGTAACTATAGAATTTCTCTTTATTCCGCAAATCATATTGGTCAAGTATATATCAAATACCAGTTTGATTATAGTCAAAATACTAATCGGGCAGATGCTTTCCGCACTTTTCAAAAACTATAAAAACATCTGGTGCTACACTCTCAATTACTTTATGCTTTGTATATGTTATCAGTTACCATGTATTTTATCGATAATCTTTCTATTTAATCAATCTATGGGAAAATCTATAAAGTTTATGGTTTTGGTTTGTCCGAAATAAGTGATTTTCACACATTTGGTCAATTTATCTTAATTGTTTTATTTAAGTATTTAGATAATGTTAGTTTTGAATCAGACCACGAATTATGTTCATGACAATTAAATTTTATTGGCAAACAAAAAGATCTTTTTTTGAATATTCTAACTGAATCCACTAATATGACAAAGAACATCGGACAAGGTTTTCAGATTTTTATTTCGAAGAAAAAAATAGATTGCCGTAATTTGAATTGTCATAGGTAATTCAAATGTCAGATTTTTAACAAAGCATCTATTGAAATGCGGATTCCACTTCTATCAGATTAATGGTCTTTTCTTTAAACCCCAGGTTGTTACCTGATACAGGGGCTGAAATTTGTATAAGTAAAATGTATAATAAAATGTTTCAAAGCTGATTCTATCAATTTCTTTGTAAAAGAAACACAAAAATGTTTACATACGAGTATTATCTCTAAGATCCTCTAATCAGTTCTAGTTCAGATTAAATTTCTTTTTTATACTGACTTCTTCTTTGTTTTAAAGTATTTTCAGTGGTTACAAAATTACTAGAATTAATTCCTCAACACAGCAGGGTCTTACGGTCCTAAAATCGCTTCAGAACTATGAATTAAATTTTAACACACTGACTGATATCACACAAAGACTATCTTTATTAAAATTTGAAGGTGTTCCTACGAACCATTCAATATCAGCAATATATTTTTTATATAAATAATGTTTTTCTCCAATAATTTTCTACAAAAAGTAATCACATTTTTTATGATATAACAATTTTTATAAAGTTTTCATATTAATTGGAATCTGAATTATGCAAAATAAAAATTTAGAAAAATCATTAGATCTTATGTTTGTACATATATTTAAAAAAATATTATATAGTTAAACAGTAGTGGTAAATCTAAAAGAAATGATTTTCGTAATATTTTACATTTATTGTAAAAACACCTTGTTTCAAAACTAGGTATAAATTTAAGCTGAATACATATACCAATGTTTGGTTATCTAGTGGAATCTCAAAATTATATACATTTACTGATTCAAGATACATCGGAGAATAAAAAAGATCACACTTTAACTCTTATCTAATTATGCGTAGAAATCATTTAAGAAAGCTAGAATAAGATTGGCCAATAAAACCCCAAAATTGTAGGCTCTACGAAAACAACTTCTAAAATAACAACTCAAAATTAATATAATTGAATATGGTGCTATTGTTTTTAGGTTGGTATGGCATTAACTACATAAATATTATTATGCAATTAGTGTATTGGTTCATGAACTAAATTATTTTTTAAGATTTTAGAGTTAACAAAGTCGAAAATACAAAGATAGTTAACCTCTAATAACGTAATATTGACCTATAATTAATACACCTTTGTTAGTTCTAAAATCTTTAAACAATTTAATTTATGTACCAACCTAAAAACCATAGCTATGTTTAATTTAATTTATATTAAGTTTTTTTGGAATTTGTTTTCGGAAATCTGACAACCTTTTGTGTCTGTTTGGGCAATCTAATTTTATTTATTTTTATTAATGAAATAGAAAACTTTTATAACTTAGAAAATCTACTTTTAGATTATTAGAAAGCCATTCACATTTTATCTATAAAAATATCTTGCTCCATAAAATAACAAATTTATATAGTCTATTCGATAACTTTAAATAGGATGCATCTCATGAACCATTTATCGTATTAACGTAATTTTTGTTGCAATCAGCATCTAATTTTATTTTTTTTCATAGTGTCAAATTTTACTTTGATATTACTCGTTTCTACGCGGTTGCTAGTGTGTATTAATAAAAGAAAGAAGAAACAATTTTAAGCATCCATAATTCGAAATTTGTACATTGTTAACATTTTGAAGGACATTCTAAGTTTTAAATTGTACGAGCTATAGATGTCGAAAAATGTTCATTTTCAGAAGTCTTATAATACTCTGGCAAGGCTAGCTAGCTCATAAACTCAAAGAACTAACGGCCTATTGCCATAGCCCTAGATAATGAATTTCAACTCTATGTACTTATGTATGTGTACTTATGTACTTATGTATAACATATAAAAATATCTGTAGATATCACAATGTATGGGCCAAATTTTGGATATCTATAAAAACCAAATTCATTAAGCTTTGCCACATAGATAACGTTTGCAAATTTCATAGAAATTGGTTTTGGTGGTTTTCGACTGTGAATGCTTAAAGTTTGTCATTTTAAAAAATTGTCATCTCAGATAATAATGCTTAAACTTCAACCGATTTGAATAATGGCACATATATTAAGTGTTGATATATCCTAGCAACCGCCTAGAAACGAATAATTAATGGTTAGTAGTATAAACTGAAACTTAACCAATTTAAGTGAAATTTGGTATATTAAAATAGAATAAAATTAGATGCTGAGTGCAAAAATATATTGATACAATGTATGTTTTGTGAGATACACAATTTTTAAGTTATAAAATTGACTAAATAAATTTTCAGTTTTTATTAATTTTTAGTGAAAGATACTTTTATGGAGAATGTTTGAATTTCTTTGCAATATAGGTTTTGTACTAAAAGTTATCTATTAAGTTACAAAATGCAATTAAAATAGAAATAAATGAAAGAAGAGTAACTATTGTTTTTAGGTTGGTATGACTTTAACTAGATATTATTGATAAGTAGCTATTTCGGTACATAAATTAAATTAGTTTTTAAGATTTTAGAGTTAACAAAGTCGAAACTACAAATATAGTACTCTTAATTCAATAGTAGGGTAGAATTTAGAGGTAGCTAGTTAGGTACTTCTAGTTTTCTTAAACACTAGAATCTTAAAAACTAATTTAGCTTATGTACCGAAATAGCTACCTGCTCAATAATATCTAGTTAGAGTCATACCAACCTAAAAATCATTACTACCTACATTTAAATTTATAAATGAATTTACCAATTACTTAGATGTAGAATAAATATATATTTACTGCAGAAAACATAAAAATAATAAATAAAATGAAGTCAATCCTTCGACAGTATTAACATTATAGAAATGAATGTAATCCAACCAAAAGATGTGTAAAAATATAAATATGGCTTCAACATAAAAACAACATCCCTTC
>JAUYWI010064198.1:0-26883 GCA_034780595.1 Parotoplana pacifica
TTACTTCTATGCTTTGATATGAAATATACGAACATTTTATATTATTTAGGCAATGATTATGCCTAGCTGATGAGGCCTAACAATGCCGAAACAGCTGTCCTGGGCTATCATTTGCGAGTAATATAGATAAGTAGTATATTTTTATCACAGTATACCTGTTTTTTTAATTATTACTCTTAAACACATATGTGAATACGTTTAAATTGCACAGTATGATGCAAACAGTTAACAACATTTCTATTTATGATATAATGACGATTTAACAACAGTAAATCATAATATTGTAATAAAAATTAAGATTTAAATGCAAATTTAGTAAATATTATAGCTGGCTACTTTTTGCCAGGGGTGTACATATAGAACATTTTAGTATAGATTTACCAAATAATTTAAAATTCAGAAATGTTTATGATATACAGGATGTACCAGAATTCAAAGTCTAGTTTAAAATTAAAAATGCCATTATCCAAAAAAATAGAAAGCAGCGATTATTAATTCCTTAAAATGTTCAATCTCGCGAATTTGACGATCAAGTTTGAATACGGATTCCTTGATAATCCCACACACACCAAAAACCATAGGAGATAGATCTGGACTCCGTGGGGGCCATTGTACGGGACCATGTCGACCAATCCACCGGTTGGGGAATTTCTCATTGCAATTTCATAATGAATGAATCTTGTTGCCTGTACAAATTTTAACTTGATGTTTGTATGTATGCTTAATTTTAAATTGGACGATGAATTCTGGTACACCCTGTATTTAGACGTCTATCTGTGGTATAAATTTGATGTGAATCGAAGTAACTTTTTCGTCGAATTTTTCTGGATAAGAAAATACAGTGAGTGACTAAAGATTTAAAAGTCATTTTGTGGACATTAAGACTTATCAGCTTATATTCACGGATCATAAAAGTATCAAACCTTTGGCTCTCAGACTATATATTTAGTTTCACTCAAAATAATGGCAACCAACCTGAGAGGGCCTATGTTCAGCTCTATTCATTGTGGGAATCGAAGGCTTCCTGCCGCAAGAGGGATCATTTGGAGGGGGAGTCATCACCTCATCCAAAGGACTCACCTCCAGCTCTTCCTCGGGTAAGGCACTAGGACGTCGAGTTGTGGTAACTGCGTTAGGCGGAATTGGCGAGGGACCTCCTCCCTGGGAAGAGGCCAGAGAGGAACGGCGCGATCCACGGCGTTGGATGGCATTCAACATGGACCCCAACAGACTGGGCTGGCGCTTGACAACCAAATAGAAGAGAATACTAATCATCTACTTCAAAATGAAGGCAACACTATTCCATTTAACAAAATATTTATATTTAAATATTAAAATCAGAAGAAAAGTTATAGTCAAATTGAACTAAATAAGTTTTAGTGCATGTATCGATTATAAATTTATTTTCCTTTTAATATACGAAAATGTCCTAAAAGTCTATTTTACAAGATATATAGATACAGGAGCGCAGCCAGGGGGTATACAGGGTAGACCTACCCCCTTTCGTTTAGAAGAGCTTCTTAAATGGTTAGTGGCGCCCCATCTAGCTAATGTATTTTTTGTTAAGAATGCATAAATATGCTGTCTACGTACACTAATTAGCTACTACAGAATGTTTACGACTATGTATATCTGAACTCTTGCTAATTAATTAGTCTTTGATTATTCATGGACTGTAACAACAAACACACTCTATAAGGCGTGAAAAACTCGCTGAACCACTAGAAATTTAAATAAATAGTCAGACAAAAAAGTGTTATTAAATTCAGCTTTCATCAAAAATTACAGTTGACGCCCTTGTCAGTACTCTACCCCCCGTTAAAAATGTCTGGCTTCGCGCCTGAAATAGAACTTTGAAAAAATATAGTGTGCAAAGTGAAAATTTGATGTCTCAACATGGTGCAAACCCAGGACACAACTAACTCTAATAAGAAACATTATCAGTTGTTGTTTGAATAAAAAGAACAAAATGATATTTCGTTACATAGTACAATATAGAATGGAACAAAGTATCAATTTCAACATTTAACACGGACAAATTAGTAACCAATACAATATTAGATAATAATATTCTAGATGACGGAACAGGAACTAAACTGTTATCCTAATAAACTTCAGTCATAATGACAACATATTTCAAGTTCTATGGTGGTACCACCCCAAAATATCTATCCTTGATAAAATATGTAACCAAAAAAAAACAATTTCAACAAATTCCCAGAAAGATAATTATTAATCAGGTGATAGGATAACTACAAAACTAACGTGATAAATAGAAAAAGGTAGCCAAAATACCAAAAAACAAAAGAACTAACAAAAATATTAAACAACATAAAGGCAGCAGTTTAAATAAAATTGAATTTTAATATTACCTGACGCTGTAAATAAACATAAAACAGCTGGGTATTGTAGTCATATTCAAAAGAACTATTCTAGACAAATTTTAAGCATTAAAGGTAAAGAACATTAAAGCAGTTTAGTAATATTTTTCAAGAATAACTGCAGTTGTGATATTAATAACTGAATTATCATATTTCATGCCCATTTTATTTGACACAAACAAGTCGTAAATGATTTCTCTAATTGCTTATCTTTTACTCTGGAAACATTTTCGCCAATTTTATGTTTTTAAAAAATGCACAAATAAAAAATGTTCTCATTTTACCTTCTGAGTAGGTTCCTCCTCTTTGGTAAGATCAGGAAGTTCCTCTGCGGTCTTCTGCTGCTGTAGAGCTGCAGCCGAGGTCGGCGCCGGTGTCATCGATTGAGACACAGGCAGAGAAAAATTCCCAGGAGGTGGCAATGCGTTTCTCACTGTTGTTGTCTGTAGAAAGGGTGGTGAAAGAATGTGGTTTAAGTGAAAATGTTAATCATAATATACAAGTAGTAGGTAGGATAAAATTGCCAAATAATTAGCATGTAGCAGATACCTAGATAAAGAACAATCAAATTTAAACTATGTTTCAGAATCTCTATAAGATAAAATTGACTTTGATTGTTAGTATTAATCTTTTAAATATGTTTTTAAAAAGTAAAAGGAAATACTACCCATATTTTAAACAATAATAAAAAAATAGTTTAAAAGCAAGTATAGATAATACTTAGATACAAATATATGTACAACGTTGAAGCTTTCATTATCTAACTGCAAAAATGTACATTACGTACATGTAAAACAAAATACGTTCTACCTAAAGCTTAAAATAGAACAGAAAGGCCGGGCAAATGAAAATACTTGAAAGCTAACAGTTTTCACATAATTAACAGCAGTGATTTCTTGAAAATATTTTTTAATCAATTTACAGCACCTACATTTTGATAGTTAATGCATCTTTTTCTTTAATATACCTACCTTCTATAAACTGAGAAAACAAAATATGTTTATAAAAGGCAAATAAACGAAAAATTCCTGCATAACTTGTAGAAAAATAATAACTAATAGTAAAGTATCCACGGTAAAAATTTGACGCACCTCATTTGACTTTTATATTGTAACACCTGAAAAAATAAAAACTACACAATATCTTGTTAACAACAATTTATATTCGAAAGCCTTCAATTCACTTTTCATTTACCTCAATATGACAAATAAGCGTTACACAATAACACAAAATACTTAAGATCAACTATTTAAACATCATATTTTTATATACTCAAAAGATACAACTTTATCTTATACACTTTAATTATAATTCTAAAGTTTTATAATAGCATCTAAAAGAAAGCAATTTTCTGATTACTTTAGGTGTTGTATACTTAACCATTAATTAGAAAGAAATTACGTAAAGTTTTATTTACCGACTAAATCTATTCAATAATCTAGAGTTTTAATTTGTTTGGTTAAGCACTATATGGTCGAATCAAAATTTTAAAGTGCAAAAATAAAGAGTATTCTCATTTGAGTATGTTAGAGTTCAACAAGTGTTACATATGTCTAAGATAGCACTATGTAATTGCGAGCAATATGCTAGTATAGTATTAGGAGAAGATTATAATACAAAATACAAAGCGGACTTGAACAGGAACGTATTGTTAAAAGAAGGCACGTACAGATAATATGCAAGCAAAACTTATAAAACACGCGCTTTTTAGTAAGAATCCGATTTCTGATGGCCAATTAGGTCACCAACATATCACAACATTCTTCTATTGCATTCAATATTGAAATTAATTAATCGTTTTAAAGAAGTACATCATACACATACAAAAAAGTTTGTCAAACTAAACTGAAGATTGTTTTCGCTAACATGAAGTATTAGAGAATTAGTTACAAAAGTAATGGGGATTTAGATCCATTAAAATTGTATGTTAGAAGAGAGAGGGTGAAAGTCACAATATTTACAAATACATGTTTAGGTCTTTTCAAATCAGCGGCATCGATTTAGTAAAAACAATTACTACCAGTTAATCATAATGGGTTGGTTATCAAACGGTTAACTCTCTATGCTACAACTACTCTGCAACCAGAAAAATCAATTTCTCATTCAGAGATTTAACTCATGTAATAAATATACAGGGATCCGAGTCTAGCTGGAGGTGTATATACAGTTTTATACTACTATGAATTATCCTCAGTAGAAAAAATATTTAAGATATTCATAATCATCATTGAACAATTTTGCTATACAGATCAAAGAGTAAATATACTCTATGATACAGACTGTGTTTCGCTATTTTAAACAAAATTAAATCTTAATTTATCAATCTATGAATTTATTTATGTAAAAATTATGCTACTTTGTAGAGGCTCAATTTAACAAATTATTATAAAAATCGTTTAATTTTATTTACTATAGAAGAGATCCAGAGAGAGTCGATATTCTGTGATTTAACTGATCTGCGTTACTAAGAAATCTGGTTTATACCAAATGTGTCAAAATAACACCAGTGAATAATATGACATAGAAAAAAGTACAAAAGATATAGTCCAATTTAACTGATAAGATCAGTAGAAAGTATTTAGGAATATAAACATTTTTTTTACTAAATTTAGCTAAAGTGATGAATCTCTTCCATAATTTTATTCTAACCCATTGAAATCAAATTTATAGGTTCAATGACTTTTGACACAACCCGTTTTAATAGCAAATCTATGATTAGAACGACAAAGTAAATAATAGCCCCTCGAATTGATTACCAATCGATTTAATTTCTAATCATTGTAATTATCGGACAGTGATTATCTTAGTTAAATCCAACCACTATCTGTGAAAAGGCCCATTCTAGTCTGAATGTACATTACAATAGATAGCAACAACAATTAGAACCAGTTGGATCTCCTATAAGTCGAATGGTGATAATTTCAGAAATTTGAGTCACAGAAATTCATAAATAAAATTTAAAAAAACATTTATATTAGCATAAATAAAATAAATTTATTCTCAAAATTTATGTATAGGTAATAAGAATTGATTATAAAATTGTCTGCTTAGTTCCCGAACATATGTATAAAATAATGATGTGGTGCTTTAAAACTGAACAAGTACGTCAAATAAAATATCAACAAAATAAACAAAAAAATGCACTCAGAACTTAGAGAGATGCCTTTAAATTTGTGTATGTGTCACAAAAATCCGACGGTCAAAAGTACAGCGATGTGTTGTGTGTTGAGAAATGTGCAATAATCGTGTATTTAGCTTATAATATGACAGATAATAATATACAATATGGAGGTTATTAGCAAACAAACTGCTCTGAAATATAATTATAATGACGGATATAAAAGAACTCAGTTGAACAGAGCGCTTCAACTAAGCCTAAGCGGTGACAGCAATGTTAGCGTTTCGGTGAAATTGGCTCGCTCTAACTTACCCTAAACGGTAGAATCGAGTTTCGCTTTCCCTTGAAGTAAGAAAAATTGGGAAATAAAATACAAATAAATAAATCAACAAATGCAATAGGAAAAAACAAAATATATCAACTCGTACCCTTGATAGACCACGCTGAATTTGCAGCTACGCTAAAATTGTCTAATATCGTCCAAACAGGCCAAGAATCAATAAAAATTATATTACGATATAAAATTCTAGGTAACTATTTAAATGCAATAACGATTAAATCAAACTCTTGTCTTTTCAAAAACATCTATATAATTTTCTAACTGAGTCAATAATTTTAATGAAATCCAAGTGCACATTTTTTTCAATAGCCCAAATCTAATAGAGGTTTTAGGGTAACAACTTTTATAATTATTCTTATTTGATCGCATTTCCAAAATAGAGTGGACAGTATTCAATGTAGATATCCAACAAGGACTTTCGAAGGGGCGCTATGCCCAAACATTAGAACAAGAGGTTGTCTACTGAATACCAGCAGTCTTTAAAATACCTATTTTCGTGGTCGACCAAAGATTAATATATTTGTAACTATACACTATAAAATTTAAAAAATAAAATGAATCAAATGCAATGAAATATATATACAATGATTGGATATACAACGTGTAACTGCATAAACTATGTATAAACCTATCTAAATATACAAAAAATAAATTTACATAAAACAATTCATAATTTCCAAATTATTTACAAATTTGCACACAATGGAGCGAATTTAATTGAATTGCTTATTTTTATCGCATCCTTATTAAGCAACTGGGAGTTGTCAAATTTCACTGTTCAACTACCTCCGTACATAGTTAGGCATGGCTACAAAGTTATCTATTATTTAATATTACTAATAATAATAGTAAAATCACATTTAACAACAAAATTCAAATTTATGTGCATAAAAGTATACGTTCAATTTATAGTGACTAATCACGAAAAAAGTAAAATAGTTAATAATATATTATAATATTATCAAATAAAGTAAACACTAAAATTAGTTGAGACTAAGCAACTGGAACTGAAAGTGGGTGGTTTATAGAATAGCGGGTTATAAAAGCCTTTGGCAACTGCATCCATGATATAAGTTATGATAGGAGTAACATGGTTTTAATATCTTGTTAAGTAAACCAAAAATTCTAAGGAAAGCTTGTTTTTTTGTTATACATTGCTAGTTACGTACTAATGAGAAGTTTCCGCCAAAAATGCTCTTAAATAATAAGTGAAATAGAAACAAGAGAAAAACAGTTTAAATTAAAAGTGAACATTTCTGAAACAATTTATTATAAAATATAACGTTGTCTGAAATCATGTTCATCTCATGACACGAAAACTGGGTCGGTTTATTAGGTAGGTAAGATAATATATAATAACTTTAAATAAGACAATATATATCGCTAAGTGACATTTTAAGTATCATTCATTTTGTTAAGAAATGTGCATAGGAACATTGTACAATCATTATCTTATATAGGAAAATAAGCAACCAGCTACATGCAACTTTTTGTTATGGAGTAAAGCATAACATTTTATCCATAAACATTTAGAGTAAGAATAAATAAACTGAACAACTATAGTCATCATTTAAATAGTATATAATACAATATCGACTAAATTGACTACAAGATGTTCTGAATAATCGATATAATTAAATAATTTCTAAAAGTGTTACAAATTGAAAAAAGGTGTAAATTATTAAAATTAATCACACTTATAAGATGTAATATTTTAGATGTAGAAAAGTAAAACACACGCACATCTGTGAAGAAAATCAAACATAACAAGCATCAACAGATACATAACTATATCATCTCTCTGTAATGCTGTCATTAATTATCCTGAAATCTATGTACACAAACTGTAAGGTACAATTATTAATATGTAATGTAGAACAAATTAATGAAATAAATCGGATTTTTCACTCACCATAGTAGGTATTAGGCCCTTGGCCTCGTCGGCCTTTTTCTGTTTCCACCTTCTAAACCATTCTTGAATAAGAAACGTAGCATAAAACTTCCCAACGGTGACATCTTCGTTTCCTGGATTATTCATAAAAAATAATAATTAGGTATTAGAAACCAATTGATCGTAACCTTTAAGTAGCTACAAAGTGAAATGATAACTTCAACATTTCATTTTAAGTGGTTAATCATTAATTATATCTTATTAATAAATTTATTGTGTGAGGTCTTGTAAAATGAAGGAATAAAATTTTAATTAAAGATATTATGCTAAAGTTACCATTTCACAAATCAATAAAAATGTGAGCATATTCGCAAAGAGTAACATTCATAGAAATATTCATATCTCTATGGTAATATTACTCCATAGATTGAATTTGATTACTCTATGCACTATTTTGTGACCACAAAACCAATGGATAATGCTGATGACAAACCGAAAAAGTTTTTTTAATCAAGATAAATATGCACACATTTTTATTACCTTCTTTGCTGAATAAAACATCTATAAATCAAGAAGGTAGAGGAAATAGAGGGACGTTAGTAGCGCAAGTGAATGTAACGAAAAATAAAATGTGCACGAGGAAAATATGTATCTACAGTGCTGGAAACAAATAACCGATACAAGACTATATTTCAATAAAAAAGGTCAATGAGAATTTTCTAATTTTAAAACAGATTTTATGATTTTTTTCCAGAAATAAATACCAAAATTTAAACTCACTATTCTGAAAAAATCCAAGTAAAGCAATTGTTTTAAAATTAAAAATTTCTCATTCAAAAATTTTATAGAAAAATTAGTCTTATATTGGTTATTTATTTCCAGCCTTGTATCAGCTGGCTATGAATCTTGATGTCTTGAGCTAATTAAGAAGACAATAAACGGAACACAAAATATATTTTTTACTTTTGTCTATTAGTAAATTTTATATTAAAAGGTGACTATTGATAAAAATTAAGAGGAGAAATATTAAAAGAAATACCTAGTAAGAATGAAAACATTTATTTCACACTTTGTTAGTCTAATAACAAGTAACGAGCACTATGAACAATTATACCGACGGATTCTTTAAATTTTAACCGTTTGAAAAAAAAGTTTTAGAAATACTAGACATTTCAGAAATTTAAAATAATATTACGATGACATAAAGTTTTATATTTATAAGTTCCAGAAGTTCCATTTTAAATATTGATTTGGCATGGGACTTTCGCTATTTAAACAGCCGCCATTTGCTTTCTGGAGATAACCAGATAAAAGTCCATTTTTCTATCATCGTATTGAGCCATTATGCGATAAAACAAAAGCGATTGGTAAGATATTAAAAAAAGAATTACAGGACTTTTTCTAACTTCAATATATCAATGATAATATGAAATTTAATCCAATTAGTTAATTTTAACTGCACATTTGGGAGCTGTATAAAAGGTAGTTTGTGATTGTTAAACTGAAATATAGTCATTATGAGTCGGCCGCGGTTATACAATTTATTTCACCAGACATAGGTAACGTGTGGTTGACGACCAAGTATAATCATAACTATAAGAGGTCGTCAACTATAGCATATTATGTAGTTCCTGATTGTTTTTGGGTTTTTCGTAATTTGTTCACGTTCAGGTCGTAAAATTATTACTAATTGGTTTGCAAGCATCCAGTTAGTAGTTGGTTGATTGAAACCGAAATACTTCTTACGTTGATCCATTTCATCCAATTGAGGTGTTCTCCCTGCTGTGCCCAGATCAGAGGATGGGAGACTTAGTGCTAATACTGAGACAAAGGGTTGAAGTTGGTGATTCTTTTTTTAACTCATGAAAGATGAACTTCGACAAGGTGAAAAGCCCGTGACTATGATGCAACGAAGCCAAGTGTGGACACTGGATAATATGGTTAAATGTATTTCCACTAAATAAACATACAATCTTCTCAAACTCGAATTCATATAGGTAATATGTACAGGCAAAAATTGAAACTTCGTGGGAGAAAACAATTCATTCTTGAAGCAGATTCAAATGAATGATAACCTCATCAACAGCTGATCAGCTGGAAAACCAAATCATGGCTATACACAAACGATATTGCATATCTTCCCCTGGCTCTATAAACCACATTTTGAAATTTGGAAAAGATTTGACTATCATGTTGACTTGCTGGCAACTAAACCAATGTAATATGGGACACAGCTCAGATTTATGCCTGTGAAACAATTGACATTTTTAAACTACTTATATTTTTAGATATCGTTTGTCTATACGTTTTGATAAAAGTTTTTGATGCTTTTTATAATTTATTTTATTATAGACTCTGAAGAATAAATAAACAAAATTTCAAGTGAATTCATTGACAAATACGTTCATAATTAGCAACATTTAGAAATTTTAGATATGGGGTGTTTGCCACCCCAACCGTCCGTGACCATAGATCGACAACGAACATCCTTTAACGGTTAAATATCCATAGCGTAGTGAAAATTTAAGCGAATCAAAGTAAATACAATTTCAACATTGATTGAGTGATTTCCTACAGAATTTTTCAGAGCTTGAATTCACATATACTGTAGGTATGTATAATAATACTATCCAACCTTTGGGACGCGATAGATTTAAGTCTCCTAGGCTGTGGGACCATTTAGTTTAGCATCCTGAGTAATCTAAAGCTCCCACTTATACCTAAAGCTCGACTTCTAATCAAACATAATCATCTAGGATTCGGACCTACAATTCATTTCCATCTAACACAGACTCACGACCAAATAAACTGAAGCATGCAAATAAACTATGCAATAAGTAAGTTGACCCAAAATGATTCATTAAAAAATTATTATTATGATATAATAGCTAAGCATAAAAAACATTTTAAAAATAGCACGATTAGGTAGGTTGTTACATAAAAAATAAACAACAAAAGATTTTGATTACATTTTAAAATTACAAATCATTTTGTGCCAACAGATTGGAATATCCATGCTGTGAATTGACTATTAAATCAATAGCGCTCAGTACAACACGCGAGCATAGCATAGATCATGCAAAGAGTGCAGAACTAAAATTTGTGTCAATCAGACAGGAAAAAAATCCGAGAAAACTGCGCTGCAACTTCTATATTTTGAGAGGAAAATTAACCACCAATGAAACTCGTTAAAATAGAAAAATACACATACACACAAGGAAATATAACAGAAAAGCTACAAGATCAATATAAAATTTGCTAAACGATAAAAAAATAAAACAATACAAACTACCACAAGCAAATTCGACATGATGAGAAAATGCTCACATAACTTTAACATTAGCATAAAAATCTGATTTGTTCATTTTCTTAGTTATCCATGTATAACAAAAATGAACAGTGTGTAAAATCCAAATTAAAATTTTATTTTGGCGTAGCAAAACGAATCTCGTTCGATAAATTTCAGTTGAGGCTTGTGTAATAATCAGTATTGTTCTTAACAGAGTAAAACAGAATAACAAGAAAATATTTGCCCATCAGTCTAAAAATAACAGACAAAATCTAGAAGCAATGCTTTTTAGAGTATTAGTTGAATTACCACAGGGTAAAACAGAGAGAAAAATACAACTTAAATTAATAACTAGGAAACAAACAAATAAAATTAAAAGAGAAAATTAAAGGAAACAAACGGTGCGAGTGAGGAATACAAGAAAAAATCAGTTGAAACAATTAAAAGTCACACTTTGTTAATGGGAGACAGAGGAAATTGTCAATTAAAATGAAACATAAAATTATAGGAAAATAGTTAAAAATTAAAAATGAACCAAATCATACTTGTGTTCGACCAATATACCAGGACCTGAGGACAGTTTAAATCGTGTTTGTGCTTATTTGGTGACATCCCTTATTTACAAATTAACATTTACATTTTTAAAAGCTGACCAAAATACAATCCAACTCCAAAGACCGAAAAGATAATCAACAAACAGACTGACCAAGAATAACAGCGTCACTCGAACTCTACCTACCTAATAAAAAGAAGTTCAAACCTATCAAAACCCTACCAAGGAATCAATGGAAAAAAAGTGTATAAAGATTTGCAGAACACAAAATATTTAATGAACTGTACTGTAACTTGACAAGCATCGACAAAACTACAACAAACAATAGTAGGTAGGTAGATAACGAAACATAAAAAAAAGATTTTATGTTTCTATGTATACAAATTGTTTTATGTATATAAAATAGATATATTATGTTATGAAGGTAAAAATGCACCTCTTCTTTAGGCAACCTACAATCCGTTTTAAATAAATGATTTTCTTACATAAAGA
This sequence comes from Parotoplana pacifica, assembly GCA_034780595.1. Classification (NCBI taxonomy): domain Eukaryota; kingdom Metazoa; phylum Platyhelminthes; order Proseriata; family Otoplanidae; genus Parotoplana; species Parotoplana pacifica. Next base: position 12,065 of record JAUYWI010064198.1, read on the forward strand.
GTAAATACCTTAGTTTAGAATGTGTCATCTGCATAATATCCAATGAAAACAACAACAACAAAAACTATTGCATACCTCTTATGTATAAAAAAATCCCATTTAGTTATTGGCCAATCCAAATAGAAAATTTTCAAAATTAAAAATGGCTATACAGAGATAAAATTTAATGATAGTATTAGTAGTATAACAAATGTTAATTTGAATAATAGTGTAGAAAATGGGAGAATCGTCTAAATTTTAAATTTTTACGCGACTATTCAATCAATCACATAAAAAGATGCGACCTTAGAAGTTGCGTAACTCTACAAACATACAGATGAACATTCCTCACATTTAATAATTATAATTTACTCAATCACGTAGATCTGTGCAACCATAAATTTAAAAAATATATATATGTAATTGCATTTATTCCTTCTTTAGATAGATAGTATGTATTAGTTTCAGTATAAATATTATCATAATGTTTAGAATATTAAATAGATCAATATGAATAACATGTCACTCACATTGACAGCAAAAAACTAGAAAACAACACAAAACAAAAAGGGACCGACAAAGTGGAATAACACCCAAAGCAGTACAACCAAGATGGCACAATCGTTGTAACAATAAAAGCAGTGAGACACAGGCAAACAGTCGCTCGCAACAATCACAATCTCGGACCAATACCCACTGCCCGGCCGGACTAAAGCATGCCTTGACTCAAGTCACTCATCCAGACATGCACACTCATCCCATAATATTAGCCATAACCAAGGTGATACATAATGCAGCGTACTTAATTGCTCGCATAACAATTAACAAAATAAGTACATTAGTGTTATGTAACAGAAGCAATCCTCCACCGCATGGACAAAATCAACAACAGACAAACATTTTACTATCAAATAACATAAGCTTAACAAAATGAGCTACTTCAACTAGATCTACAGTTGGCAATATTAGCCTATATAAGATGACGCCCTAATTTATTTTAAAGTTACTATAATGCATTTTTTATCAACGAATAAATTGTGTCAATCGATTTAAGTTAGAGAAGTATTCTGGATCATATTTTTTTGGCAATAAGACTCGCTATCTACATATTATATAAGCGCGCTTGTTGAAATTTATATAGCAAAGTGAAATGTTGTAATCGTTGCATGGTTTGATTGTTTGTATTGCGATGAGTCCTCAGTTGTCCTGATCACGTTCGAACACTTACTACCGGCTGGGGGCACCACTTGATCCAATAATTTCGGACTGGTACGCTTCCAGATCTTTTTGATCACAGCACGTAGTTCCTCATTAAGCTGGTCAATTCCCAGCTGACCTGGAGGAGCAAAATATTATGTAGAAGATTTAAATTTACACTTTAATAAATATAAAAATAAATGTAATCAACAACAATACCACCAGGACAAAGAGAAATATCATTTATGCGCACCTTCGGTTTTAATTTTGAGATTGGTCCGCACAAGTGCAAAAAGCGTCGCATTGAACATGACAGTGCCATCACTGTTCAGTGGCATATTCATTCGAACCAGCGTCTACAGTCAAATGAGAAACATTAATGTTCATGTAGGCAGCGCCATGTATCATCTAGCATAACTGAATTGCATTTTAGATGTAGTAATAAATTTAGTAAACCAAAGAATTACCATGCAAGCTGTCCTATGAGGACAGAGTTTTCCAAAACCAAGTGGCGGTGAGATCTTTCGCAATAAAGTTACGACATCCAAATGTTTGATCCGACCCCTGGACAAAACAAAATTAAAATGTTTAATTTAATTTTCCCAACTAATTCAAACTTAATCCCACTTAAATACGTCACCTGTTGACAAACTCCCAAAAAAATCAAATGTGTATCAATTTTGGCTGAAATTTGATTAACAAATACTTTAAAAAAAAATAATTGCTAAAGGATCGAGCAAGGGCCGAGCACGTCATATAAGGGGTCCAAAATACAAAAACGTCAATTATTCAAATGGCCGTCGTGACCTTGGGGAGGGGATCAAAGGTCAATAAAATCCGCAAAAGTATTTAGTACTCTGATCACAAATTTCATCCCAATCAAATTAAAGCCTTTACAAGTTGTTTGCGAATTTTGTCCGGAAGGGTCACCGTGACGTAAAGGTATTAATGCGCTATCACTAAGGCAATTATTCGCAGTTACTGAGGCATTGTCATTTGACACAACCGAACTGTATAAATTGAGTAAGTATTAGTCAGTTATGATCACATGTAAAGCAATGCAATCATAAATAGTTATTTTTGAGGTAATAATATCGTCTACTTTACGAGTAAAAATTAATACTTTCCACTGCATAGAAAATTAGGTTAAGAAATTCAAAAATATATTCGTCGGAATCCACCTAGAGTATAGAATCGGAATAAACATTAAATATCAATAATATATTTATAGAAAATTTCTTACTTTGCTTCTGGGTCATATTCTGACCAGAGTCTCACAAATTCGTCCAAATGATGGGGACCTAAGATGGACCAATCACGAGTGAGGTAATCAAAATTGTCCATGATGACAGCAACAAATAAGTTAATGATCTAAATTGAATGATAAGAACAGTATTTGCAGCTTATATTAAGGACAAGTAAAATTTAATAGACTAATGCATTAAGTTGAAATAAAGTGAGGAAAAATTTTAACAGAAAGAAAATTGAAAGTAGACTGTGTAATAGCAATTAGTAAAAAGAACATATGAAAAGAATATTTTTAAAATAAATAATTTGCAAGTGTAGTAAAAGTTTGAAATTAATAAGCATTAGAAAATTAGTAAATAATGGATTACGCTATCAATAGGTAAATAACAGTACATAATATCCATACACCAATTTATAAAGGATGGTTATTAGCAGTTATGCATGTATGTAGGTATAATTTGGATAAATAAAAAATAGTATGATCTGTTGTACTTATATTCTATTAGTGACAACTTAGAAATAATTGAAATTAATTGAAAGATTTGTCAACATTAGGTTATCCCATTAAACCAGAGTTAAAGTAATCATTTTGATGCGATCTATGTATAAAGAAACTTTTGGATGATAGAGTTACAAATAATTTAATTAGTCAAGATTACAAAACTTAAAAGATAGAAACGTGCAAATTACAAATGTATTTGTTTAACTGGTAGATATAACAAAAAGGGGGGTGGTAGGTAGTGGCATTCCGTCAAATATACCTGACCAGGCAATCAAATTCTTTCATAACAGTTTTGATTGGTTAACTACAAATCAACCAATCACATAGCTAATAATACAATACAGGCGGGAGAACATGTCAACGCACATTCATTGGTAGTAAAGGTAGAGATAGAGGTACGAACAGGCCAAATTTAGCCAATCACCACTACTATATGTAATGCATCAACCAATAGGCAGCTAGCAAACACAATTATCCAATCATGGAACCGTTTAATAGTCATAGTACAGTAGCACTTCTTACCAAAAAACTGCACACTATGTAAAAACTAATGAAAAATGGATAAGCTATGAGCGAACCACACTTGTGGACCTGGACCTGTACACCATCTGGAGTATGAAGCTTCGATTCGTCAGATTTCTTATCACATTCGGCCTTGTCTAATTGGGTGATAGTGGTGTTAAATGTTTAGAATAATTTCATGTGTGTGGACAGGTTGAATGTAAGTGTAGGAGGTATGTATGTTGTGGAGAACATAGTGGAACGAGGGAAAAAGAAAACAAAACATAAAATATTAAATAAATTAAATAAATAAATAAATAGGTAGATAAGAAAAGAAAAGGTGCATTGTCAAAGAAGAATAGGGGTTCCTCAGGGCATTGGAAGTCGACTCACCAAAAGAGAACACAGCATATAGAAGGAGATGAAATAGGGGTAACCCACATTAGAACCACAAATGGGCAAAAGATGACTCGGCATCTCCTCTTCCGTGATGGTGTCGTGCTCGTGAGCATTGGTAGGACGGGAGAAATTGAAGTGGTTCCGAGCCGTGTCTGAATGCCGATCACATTTCGCTAGCTCACCTGTCGTTTGATATTTGTTGTCGAGATAAGTTGATAAGATACGTAGAAGGGACAAAATGAAACAAATCAATATATATAAAACACCAACAAATATGAAAGAAAATCTGCTGTAAATAGAATGACAAAATAAATTATGAAATCCATAGTAGTGTAAGTTTCCACTTAAATTACATATTTAGATTTTAAAAACAATCAATTTTAAAAATCATTTAATTATTTTAAAACTAATTACACAAAAGAAAATCGAAATAAAGATTTTAATTTTGTAGTATACTACTTTAAAGTAGCTAAAAACAACATAGCGATAAATTAATATTATTGATATTGTTTACCATTGACACAACTGAGCAAAATCTCTTGCCAGGCTTCACCAGTTGCTGATCGAAAGAGAACCAAGACAGCCTGTGGGAAAGTTTGAAAATTGTTGTTCATGGTGATAGCACTTCCATCCGTTTCTAAGGAAATTTTTCCAAACATTTGCATTCCAATAACAGCATAAATGAAGAACACCATGACAATCAGTAGAGCAACATACGGAAGTGCCTAAAAGTGACGATTTTCAATGATACAACAAATGAAGACTGAATTAAATGGATCATTTAGCAAATCAACTTTAAAACATTAATTTTATAGTAAGAAAGATAAATTCAAATACAAAATTCTTGGAAAACTATACCGAAATTTAGTTATTTAATATTTTATTGTCAGTCAAATAGGTGACTGTTTTAGTTACACCTTTTAAGGTCTTATAATATGTAGCATACACAGTTGACATTAGATGTCAGCTGGATAAAACCATGTTTAAATATATCTACACAATTTCAAATGTAATAATGCGTTAATGTTCCTTAAATCAATATCAAATCTTTAAGTCGATGAGTTTCATTAACCAACCTGAAATGATTTTATTAATGTCCAGAGCAGAGTCCTAATACCTTCACCTCTGCTAAGCAGTTTGACTAATCTCATTACACGAAAGAGACGGAAGAAGTTGATACTAAAGTTGAGTTTCGAATCACCCTGCATAGAAACAAAAATATACAAAACAGTTAAATCATCTTCTAGATACTGAATAAAACAAAGTATACTAAATGGTTTGTTTAAAAAAACAAGGCATACATATACTCGTATAGTGCATTTCTGATGTTATCCCGCTTTTATGTTTTAACCAAACCAATGAAATATCAAATACTATGTAAACTTTAAAAAAATCCTACGTAACATCGCATTATCCTATAAAACAAATATAGGATATATAATATGAAATACTACCTTTATCTAACAAATAGCATACAAAATAAGGAAATAGGGAAATGTTGAATTTGTTTAAATAGAGGTGAACATCTCATTTCAGTTGAATTAATAAAGTTCAAACGCATGCAGGAAAAATAGAAAGTTAAGGATCCATGTTAGCTGAAAATCATTCATCTGACTTAGGCAAGAACGTCAAATCAGTTGCTTAGTCAACACTTAACCTTTTGGCAAAACTTGTGAAATTGAAAACTATAAAGAAAGTAATATTGAACCAGCAAATAACTTTTAAATTAACCCTCCCTGAGGTAGGAAATATTTTTAAAAACGGGAAATTCTACAGAATGATCATTATTTATTGTCTCATACTATTCTAAATATGATGAGAAAGAACTTTATTATGAAAACTGGTTATATGCGTATTATATTTTTATGATAGTTCTCCTACTACAGGAATAACTTTCTCCTTGCTGATAGGAGACAGTGTTCTTTTTTGTTTTAATAACTACCACACTAGACCGGTGTCCCCTCCATGTTATTTCTTTATAATAGAATCATTAGGATACTTCCAAAATAACTGGAATTTTGAAATGATGCAGTTTCATATTGCTTATTTTAGTACGTGTAATTTAATTAAGAGATATGATTTAGAAAATGCCTTTCGATAAATCAGTCACAATTTAATAGCATCATCCAATTAAGTGACAATTTATTAAAATACACAGCACTCCAAACAACAAATAATAAAAGCACGCGAAAGCAAAACGCTTTCCCATACCATTTCTTCAAGTTTACCGTCCGCTTTAGGCGTAGGAGGAACTGGAGGCTATAAGTGTTAGTCAACGGTTGGTACGCAAGTGCAAAAGTGTGCAAGCAAAAAGCAGCATATTAGCAACAAATATAATACAATAAAAACAATAAAAATATATTTATCAATACGATTTTACAGCCTAGCTAGATAAAATATAATGCTATTTTAGATTCTGTGATTTCAGACATAATTGTTAAAATTTTGATTAAATATCAATTTAAAATGACAAAACATTAAAACCAAAGTGATTGGAAGTAAAGTCAATTTAGATTTAATAATTTCATTTATTATATTTAATTGAGTATAATAGGTAGCTACATATACATATGTAAATATATTGTTGAATATTATACAAAACAAAACGTGCATATCAGCAAAAAAATTGATTGATATTGAAGCCCAATTGTAAAAACTGAACTTGAAATTTCAAATCCATCTTTACCTAATTACTAAATACAAATATGTAATGTTTTCCCTAGTGTTTTCCTTTCAAGTTCAGTTCTTCCTGTTGGGTCTGAAAACATATTTATCAAACAAACTGGAGCACAAAATCTCTTCAAAAGAATTTTAATTAATCCAGACAGGAATTTAGTTGATCAAAAAGACATTATAGTTTACATTTTTCAACTCAAATAAATTAACATCTGTGATTCTGGTTTCAAATTTTAGTTTAAACCTCCGCTATAAGTTTTAGAACGAATTTTATATTGTCAAAAATGCATAGACAAGTCATGATGTAAGGTTCTCAATTGTGACTTATGCATAATCATCTAACAATTGTAACAAACGATTAGGTGATCATAAGGTAAATGAAAATTAAGAAAATAAACTACTTGCAAGAAAAGAAGGTTCATGTTCAACTAGCTAGGAATGCAGGAGGGAGTAGGTGCACAAATTACAAAAATGAAGTAAAATTAAATCATTACAAAACTATAATGTCATAATGAAATAATGAAATAAAGTAAAATTTAATACAGTAGGTAAATTTTACTAGATAAATCAAACGATTGAACATTTATGACGTCAATTTCCATTATCTTTCTTCATATATAATTGAACAATATTTGAAGTACGAACCAGGAAGAATCATTATTTATTAGCAATAAATTTCAGTTACCATAGCAACAAGACTAAACGTATAATCAAGAAAACATCTAAATGCAGTCATATATTGATTACAATTTCACAATGTCCTTCTCGTATACGTTTATATACTCGTAACAACATAAATTTTGTTAGCGATTTTATAGCTCAATCGACATTTCTTCCTCAAAATATTGAAATCATATCAATAATAATGATAATATAAACTGTGTCTACTGAGAGAATTGCCAATCAATCAATATTGCGTTTCTATCCAATAATCGGGTTAACTAATAATGGCATTATATCATCAATACCTATACTCATAGTTACCTATTGTAATTTGAAAATCTAAAGATATAAGCTATTAGATTATCGTTTTATCTTGTTCATACAACGGATTGTGATTGACCTATTAATGAACTATGCGATTATTTCATGTTGTAATCTTTTGTAGATCTATAATATGTAAACGTTTAAATTTGTCATTTTATTACTTAAACAGAAATTAAGCGTGAAATATATTTGAAATGTACCATACTAAAAGTTTGAAAATAATTACGTATTTAGTTAATTTCGCACTTTTTTCATATTTATATCAAATTCATAGAAAACCACTCTATGCCAACTAAATATGGTGCAGAACACATACTATAGACAATTATAGCTTGGACATTTCAGTTATCAAAAACACGAGTAGTGTGCATATATCACGAGTTTTAGCGAGTGCTCTATGCACACTACTCGTCGTGATTTTGATAACTGAAAATAAATCTCCACATACTATAGTTATCTATACTAGTATAAATCTTTAGGTAAAAAATGTGTAATAAAAATAATTAAACGGTGCAAATTAAACAGAATAAAAATAATAAACAAAAATAGTTGATATACTCAAGGCATGAACATAATTGCATAATTTGGCATGAATAAGCTATGCAGGTAGAGTATTATCTAAACAATGTCATGTTATCATTATCATTGGTAGAAAGAAGCTTTGGTTTTACAAAAATTGCATTTACCATTGTAGAAAGCGATGCAAACATAATTTAACTTGATTATGCAATTTAAACTAAATTCTAATACATGTACATTATGTCTTATTCTTACCGCCACATGAGAGTAGATGATATCTATGAAACTTCCCAGCACAATAATGAAATCAAATACGTTCCAAGGATCACCAAAATAATTCTAAAAAATAAATCATCACAGAGATACATAAAATATATGTGATGGAGGTCAGTATGCATGGAGGTCTGAGCCTAATAAATTGAGTTTAACTAATGTTCAGTCTATATCGAATTATTAGGCTTAAACCGCCCTTATGGGCTTCATAAGATAACACATCGTTGTGTAGTTTATATTAATTATTTTGATCTTGCAATCACCAACAACTTACTTTGAAACCAAAGGCCGCAAGTTTGAGCACAAATTCAACTGTGAAGACTCCAGTGAACACTATGTTTAAGTAATCCAAAAACTTCGAGTATGCAGCAGGTTGTTGATCAAACTAAAAAAAGCAATAGGTGAATAATATAGTATAAGGATCAATGAAGATGAGTTTGTACTTTACATCTTGTAATGATAAACAATGTCAATGCGATTTACTTTCAGCTAGAAAATGATATGTGAAAACCACTTTGATTTCATTGATTTATTATTGACATTTAATTTTAGAGGTCGGAAAGGTTGGTTAGTTCTATTCTCTCCTAATTTTTGTGTCTAATTTGTATTTCTATCCCGTGTCATTATCCACCACAGGGAGTTTATCAGTATAGATAGAAAATTGTATTGTTGAGGGGATTTGCCCTAATTATGTTTTCTATTGGAAAATATCATTTTATCTATTTTAATAATCAACATTTTAATTACAGATTTTATGTAATTAGCTTTTTGGTTGTTATAAATGCATCAAATAATTATTACAGTCTAGCTTATTAAAGTTTTGAACATGAACATGAACATGAACACGAACAATTTGAAAAACTGCAGTTTCGAATATAGTTCCTATTTCAGAAGATTTAGTTTTAATGCATGTAGATTGAAACTGAATGTATTCATTCTGTGCATTCTGTGCTACTATTTCACTGAGAGAATTGCTTATTGAATGAGATATAAATCTTTTGTTTGAAAGATTCCTTTTTGTATAGCTTTAAATACTTTTTCATGCTTTTGTGGCCTCTGGTTTATTTTTCATAATGAACATAGAAATATAGGAGTCAATAAAGATATTCTCATGTATCATCGGATTTAGGATATTATGCCCTAGTACATGGACACTATCATAACCTGGTGTACTCTTCCATGGACAATCAGTTACTAACTGAATTTGTGGTCAAAAGGAGTTGTATGTACTTGTCATCATCACCAATAAAGCTCCGTTCACTGTTGTAACCCAACAAATTGTTGGATATGTCATTCACAATAAATTTATACATCGAACAATTTTCAATAAATATTAAAAAACATAGTATCATAGACTAATGAATTATGAATAATTATGAACACAGATTTAGGAAATGAATCGTTCAAATGTTGAAAACTATCACTGGGTTCTGTAAGTTGAACTAATTCCAACTGAATATTTTCTCGTACGTCATTTTTGCATGAACATTTTTCTTATGAATTTTAATGTGAACAATCAATTTGTTGGATGGAAAAATGCCTTCCAGTAAGCATTTTCATTGTGAACGCTTAATTATGGTGTCTCTGGATATATGTATGTAGTGCCAAATATGATTCTTCTTTGACATTTTTGTCCATCTTACTTATGCAATAGTTTGTTCAAATTAATCTACTGATGACGATCATTTTATCGCTCAACACTTACTTTCATGGCCAGTGAGAGAGTGTTGATCATGATCAGCATAAAAATGATATACTCAAAAGGCTGCGAAGTGACAAACCACCACACTTTGTATTGCAAATTGTCTTTTGGAATATAGCGTCTACTAGGTCGGGCTTTCAGAGCAAACTCTATACATTTGCGCTAAAAATGAAATAAACAATACATCTTATAAACTAGACTGTAGTCATAATTTAAAAAAAAACATTTAAAATGATCAATGTGACATAAATAGTTTGATAAAAAAATGACTAAAATAAATCGTCCATGTTTCAATTACATTGTCAAAGGAGTTTAGGAAAATATGAACAAAATATTAACCAAAATCCGTAAACTTTTCGAAAGTTTTTATTACATTTTCCAAAAAATGCTGTTAGTCAACGATATCGCCAGAACCAGTCACTTTATTCGCTAAGTTTACATCGAACAATACTTTTAACTAGTAATTTGAAAATATTAAACATTTGTAGGTGATTGCACTGATTAGATCATAGGCCTGCCTGTCTATGATATTATTTTTATAACCAAAATAAATCATTTTTCTAATATTATTATCAATATAAACGTTATCTTGATTTGATTTGATTTTTATTAGAAAAGTTGATGCAATTTCCGGTATCCTCACAATAAAAGTATAATTTGTGGAATATCTTTAGAAGTTATTGATTTATGCTAAATATATGTAGGTCCAAAATAAATATTAGTGGGAATAGGTACCTTATGGTAATAAATAATACAAAAATCAGAAGCCTTGAGTTATAAGTTGGCGCTAGTCAAATAGAACCTACTGAAAAATGTGAAAATATCACATCCCCCGCCACATAAAAATTAAAAGCTAAATATCTTGGATTAAAACACATTAATTCTTATTAACATTTACATAGATTACATTAAGTGTTAAATTATGTGATATTACATCAGAAAGGTATAAAATTAATTAACGACCTAAATACACACCTGTATACATATTTTACAAAGCTACCTTGTTGTTTGTATTAAAACTACAAAAATAATATTATGCTGCTAATGTACAAGGTGATCAGAAAGACACGCAAGTGAAGCAAAGATGTGTATTTTTAATGTCTAATGTAGTTTTATTTGAAGAACAATATTACAATCAGAAACAGATACATTCAGCAGGTGTTGTAAACCATTGTAAACTGAATGAATAAAGTTTGTTGTGTATATGCACTGTTAAATTTGAATTTAATGTTGAATTTTATGGTAATTTCTTCATTTGTGTGACTTTATGATCCACCTGTAGTATAATACGAAATTCGATCAATATTACTCAGTACAATCCTAAATACATTTTTAAAACATACATAATTGTAGATGACTTTTTGTCTTTTATCCTTTACTTCTTAAAGGCTTTTTATTTAGTATTGAGAACAAAAATGAAGTTTTACTATTCATATCCGACTTTTAAAATAAATATAAGCACCATTATGTAAATATAATACGTAGAATGCAAAATGATTAAAATAATTGTTGTGATATGTTTAGTACAAAATAAATGTACATAGGTGGAATAGAATATACATTCAATAAAAATATGTAATAAATACTCGTAGAAATCAGTATAAAAAAATTAAAAAAATAATAATTCCGTGTTATAATACAAAACCCCAATGCAATGCTATACACATACTTCAATCCAAGTTAACAATCTAAGTACATGTAGCACATTTAAATGTTGATCTAAAGCCATTATTTCACGCACTTTTAAACAATACCAACACGTTTATCATGTTTACATACATTCCAATGTTACTAAAAACTGTTACATAAAATAAAACTACGGAGGTAAATAAATTTCGTAGAATTAATTACAAGCTAGTGCTAAAATGTTTGAAATAAATGGTAAAATTTAAATAAATATTTCCGTTATGCTATTTGAGATATTCATACAAGCATGATGTATGAATCGATCTCTGAATCAGATTTATAATTTAAAAGAATGTGATGTTATACTTTTCATTCTTTATTGTGACAGGACCTTCAATAGACAGGGACCTTTGAATATCCAAACACGCCATCTGATTATGGGTTTTGATCTCCCAATTTCAGGAAATAATCGTTTGTAATTTTTTTAACAATTCTAAAGTTCGATTTTAAAAGTTCAAATTAAAATATTTAGATATAATACACTTTTTTGTACAAGCATTAAAAATTTACTAAATAAAATGAACTATAAGTTGACACTAAATCATTAAGTGCACAGTTGGTGAATACAAACATCCCATCGATTATATACATAATAATAATAATCGTTTATGCGAAAATATCCATAGGTAGGTTAATATATTTAAAAATCTTAGCTAATACGTAATATATAGTACCTACTGTCAATCTCAACCACACTCGAATGATCTAGGTACTTGTATCACAAAATATAATTCCCAGTATTACAAAATGAGCTAAATCAATAATTTACTGATTAATAAATTAAACCACTCTGATCAGATGAGTCGCTCAGCTGGTGGAATTTTGATAACAATTCCCATTCCTACTTGAGGTCCAGCCTCTTCCTCTTTCTTGTTGGGTTTGTAAACGCCATGAGCTGCCCGACCTTCTTTGAAGCGGCGACAAAGGCAAACACCAAGAAAAATGCCGCAGAGTAGTAGGATGACCAGTACCACGACCACCACTACTATGAGAACTGTGTTGTTGGTAGTCGGCTGGGTAGTGGTTGTAACGTCGGCCATTCTGGGTGCGCTGATCACAGTCAACTGGTTCAATTTCAAATAGGTAATACAAGGTATAAATGGACTGGAGGAATTGGGAGTCAGTAGAATACTGTTGAGAGCGCGAACTGGATGGAGCTGAGGGTTAGACACTTGAAGAATCTCCTCATTGCTTACATTTCCAACACGAAGAATAAATTGATAATCCGAGGTGTTCGCTGCCTGTAACACTGTCAAGATAAGGTTGTAGAATGGACCACGAAGTGGTGGCAGTGGTAGAGAGAGACTAAAATTTGACTCGGTGCTTAATCTAACACGAACAAAAAATTGATTTACAACCGTGAGCGATAAGTTATTGGACGCCGATACAACGGTGAGAATGTTCACTACACTTCCTAGCTCGTTTGCTTCTTCACCAGTGGTGATATTATTTTTATTGTTGTGGTCGAAAGTAGGGCCCAATACTAAACGAAACGAAATAGACAAACTACTCAAATTCCAAAGCAGCGATCGATTAGTGCTGAATCTGGTGCTGTCTATAAGCAAGTCAGAACTATTGAAAGATGCTGCACTAGACTGAACTGCGGCACAGATATCATTCTTAACTAGCTGACACTTGGTTATATTTTGGGGCTCCAATGGAATGTGGCTCAAAGAAGAAAAGTTGACGGGTGTGCTCTCTAGATCACACAATTGCACCACTGCCAAAATAGAATAGCTACTATCATTGTTCGTAGTATTTGCAAGATCAGTACCACTGGCTAACTCAATATTTTGAGCACATACAAGCAGCAATACGAAAATCGCAAACTGCTTACATAATAACCAACAACACACAGAGACGATAGTCATTTTTCTGCATTGCTCTATCTTGGATCTTGTTGCACCCGACATAACAGACAAATGTTGACTCCATGACCCGGATTTGACTGCGTTGACAGCACAATATCTTAGTAAAGTTTTAAATCTCATCTGATTCCAATGAATAAATCAGTTTCTCAGACTTGAAATAGAGAAATCACAATTCTATTTCCAACGTCACTGTTTAAAAACTTCATTATTGTATGTATTTCCTTGCAACATAAAATGGGAGTTTCCTATATGTGTCACTTAATTCTACAAAGCGTACCTTTAATTATTATTGTACTATGATGTAGGGTAGTATCAAACTGCGTCGTCTCCTTTTGTAGAATAGATGAATAGAAAAAAATCGATTACTGCGTACCCACCCATTTTAACCATAAATGTGGTGAGTATTACTCTTAACAAGTTTGGCTTATCTTTCGATGTAGAGAGTAGTTATGCAAGGCAAATGTTTGCAGTCATTTCAATGCAATCATCAACAATTCACTGTCCTTTGCATTGGCATATTGATTAGGTTGGGAGTAATCGTTTACACTGTCAGCAAGCTACGTAAACACAACTCTAAGAAGTTAGCTTGCCATGGAAACGACTACACTCTATTCCAATCGCAGTCTATGATGCTAATGTTTATTGATTACCTAATTCTATGAACAGTGAAGAAAAATAATAAACATTGGAAATAGATAAGTACACAGGCGGCGGGTAGAAAATAAATTACTGAACAAGATAACAATATAAAATAATGTCAACCTGATAGCAAATTTATGCAAAGTTATTCTATGCACTCTGCTGTGTGAGTGAATCCATTTTTTGGTATAGTGACGTTCTTACCCATGTAGATAATATATTGGTTTTATAGTCAGTGGAATATAGAGCAGCAATATTTTATCAATCAGTACTGTTTTATTATCAAAGAAACTTAATGCGCTCCTCCAGATACGACAATCAATACATTAAATAACCAAAGTATTAAATGGACCAGAATTTTATAATAGTCTCAGTTACCTTTGGATGGATCAAAAATATAACATTTGAGGATTTGAAATAGCAAGTTGTTATATTTCAAAGTGAAATGTGAATGCGTTTATGATACAATAAAATTCGGTACAATCAGGATATGACTGGAGCATTCTCAAAAGTAGGAGGTTAACAGTAAAATGACAAAATTGAATAAAAATAGGCCTAAATTACATAGGCGCCGCCAGAGGGGGGTCGAGGGGGTCGAACGACCCCCCTTTTGGTTGATGGCGCCTATATCAAAAGTAAA